>JAODPA010036934.1:0-12191 GCA_025585075.1 Nepenthes mirabilis | reverse complement strand
GTATAAATATTTTAATTTTTTATTTTATTATATTAGAACGTTTATATAGTTTAACTAATACTGACTTTGACAATATTCATAAAACTTATAATATATTTAGCGTACAGCTTGTGACTGGGCTGAGCCCGTCCTGAAAATTTTCTATTTGCTGGTGCTGCAGTTTAGGCCTTGAGGGGTTTGTATCCGTCTTTTCTCCCATCCGGTGCAGGGCTAGTGGGGGCGGGAAAAAGCAGTAGGGATGGCGACGGAAGAAGAGAGCGCAGTGAAAGAGCCACTCGATCTCATCAGACTCAGCCTTGACGAACGTATCTACGTGAAGCTCCGTTCCGACCGCGAACTCCGCGGCAAACTTCACGTTTGTTTCCTTCTTTAGATAATCTCTCTTCTTATGCATAATTTTAGCAATTGAAATATTGCATTATTTTGTCTGGGTTTTTTGAACTGATATATTCAACTTCTTGAAACTTCGGCCCTTATTCTCCTTGAAGTTGGGTTTCTTGTTTGCTTTTTATTTTTATTTTTATTTTTATTTTGACTATTTTTTGTTTTCTTATCGATTTATGAATTTGTGGATTGAATTGACATTTGTGGGCGGTTATTTATTATAATATTATCATAATTATAAAAGGAATGTTTCCTGGATGGACATTCTATCCGTCCCCATTTTATGAACTCCACGGGGGTGTTTCTACCCTCTACCTTACTGTAAACTGAATGCCAGCACATTCTAAGGAGCCTGATAGGGTTCAGTACTGACCGAAGTGTAAAATCGAATGAGGACTTGGGCATAGGATGATTTTTGATATTTCATGGTGCTTTTATTTAGCAAAGGGCCTCTTTTTCTAATTCTTTCCTTTGGGTATTAGAGACCGGTGATGGAGGGGAAGCCCCCAGCATGGCCTCTTCTAACTGGTCCTACTGTGTCCTCTGACCAGGCTTATTGTTCCACCGACATGACTCACGAGTAAAGATCCGAACAGTAAATTGTCCTTTGATACTGTATAAACCTCTTTGTGATCAAAGTGGTTGCCGGTTATCTTGAGAGTGGCAAGAATGTTACCCTCAGCCTTCTACCTCGAATGAAATCCGATTGTTAAACTGACTTGGATTTGAATATTATGCTTGTATGTTTTCTAGGTTGGGTACTTTATTCATTTCTTCTTCTTGAAGTTGCAGCATGGGCGGTTGAAGGAAGAGCTCCCAGGGCAACGTTGGTCATTCATTGTGGAATTTCCAAAGTGGGATTCCAGAATGGAATTCTTGGAGTGAACAAAATCCGGAGTGGATTTCACTTCAGCCGGTTTGAAATTTACACCGGAATGGACTTGTAGGTGCCAAGAAATGCTGAAATGTCACTGTAGGCTCCAACTAGACAGATAGGAAAAACCGGTTGCTATATGAGAGAGAGTACTGGAATGGACCCGTGTTCAGCTGCTTGTGAGAGGAAATTTCAGAATGCTTCCGCGTTTGGCATTTTCAGAGAGGAAATACCAGAATGTGTAGCTGTCCGACTTTTGTCTCTTTTTTCTTCTGTTCACACCGTTCTGGGCTTTGCCCTTTCTTTCCTCTATGAGAGAGAAAATACCAGTTGACTTATAATCGGTGGTTTGAGAGAGAAATGCCGGTTGTAATTTTGAGTGAAATGACCGGTTGGAATAAAATGACCGATTTGTGCAAAGTGACTGGTTGGCAAAATAACTGGCATGTTTGACGCAAAAAGCCTGGAATAGATGTATTATACATTTGAGTATCGATCTCTTTTATGAAGAGCGTCTGCCGGTCTCATTTATGGCTATTTGTGAAACGGCCTAGGAGTGGTAGTTTCCTTAGCAAGAGTGTTAATATCAGTTTTATTTTCATGTTTTTTGGTGGTAAAGCTGGCCTTTTGGTCGCTTTCCACAAACGGCGCCAATGTTGCGTACCAGAAATTCGAATTGTCCTACAGATTGGGGGCCACAAATTGGGTCTTTGTGATGGTTGATCTGATGCGGATCCGATCTTCATAATCTCAAACCTGAACCTGTGCAACACAACTAGAAACGAGAGGTCAGAGGACGACGGGAATTGCTCCCACCGTAAATCCTCCGATGCTTAAGTCAACAATGTCTTTTCAACAGTATAGAAAGATGCATGTGCGATGGATTGAGCGTGAATGTGTCCTGTTGACGGACGGCTTAGAGGTACACCCACTGATGGTATCTCAAATCTGATCTATGTTGTGGGGTTTCTTAGGAATATGGAAGAAAGGCTTTCTGGAGAGAGAGAGAGAGTCCTTCAGAAAGAAGACAAGTTTTCTAAGACGGATGACTAGCTTCTTCAGGTCATATCTCATGGCAGGAGTGGGTGGTTCCTTTCCTTCCTTTTTCTCCTTTGACTCCTCGGCCATTTTGGCCATTCTCCCCTTGTTGGATTTTTCCTCCCTCTGGCCATTTTCGGCCGTTCCCTCATTGGATGGATTTTTGGGACGGATGGTGGTTTTCATTTTTATCCGTTTTTCTCCTCCTTTTCTTCTTTTCCCTTCTTCTGGTACGGAGGATTATTTATGGAGGTAGTGGATAGTTTGATTATTCTCGTAAGTTACAACCGTTTTCTATGGATAAGAATGAACGGGTAAATTAGCGTGGATGCATGGATCGCTTTATGGGCTGAATTTCATTGGGCCTTTTGGGTTGTGTTTACCGAACCCATCAGACTGCAATGTTGCTTTCTTATGTTTTGAGTGTCATTTTTAAACTTTGACGCTTATATGGGATTCTAAAATTCTGTTGTGGCAGTTTTCTTTTTTTTCTTTTTTCTTTTTTTTTTTTTGTTTTTGAGGCATGAAATTCTAAACAGGGGGAATATCTTAGTGATGTTGGTGTTTACTTATAATCTTTTGATACTTGAGGAGATTGAATGCTCATTGTGGGATAGGGGGACTAATATACAAAGCAAGCTCAAGCCCTTCTTCATAAGTTCCATGTTGAAATAGCCAACAAGAAAGTGAATATGCTGTTTTGTTGACGACAGCTTTCTAGCCCATAGACACTTCCAACATCAAGTTTGCAATACCAAAGAGCAGGTTGTTGAATCAATCATGAAGATTTCTTAAGAAAGAGTAGGCTGTTAAACCAATTGTTATGACTATCGAAACAGACTGATCCTTGTGCCATGAGCCTGTGATATCAATGATTAGGAGAAGTGAAGTATTGATTTTTCCAAAGCTCAGAAAAAAGAAGCAAATGAAATCAAAGTTTTTGTCCGAAAAAATTGAAAGAATTCAAAAGCAAAATATATCAGACTCTTGTATTACCTGGTGCTTCCATCCCTGATGGTTTAAAAGTAACATCTCTAGTTAGGTCCAAAACATTTAATACTTGTGCATTTAAAAATTTCTAGATACTCGAAATTGTGGTATTGCACCCTAGCAGTGGTGTATATTGTTTTAGTGGGCAAAAGATCTTTCTTTCTCATCACCAGGCAATTCAACCATATGTGTGTCGCAAAAGAAATGGAATAAAATGAATTTCATGCATATAACCGAAGGCTGTAGCCTCTAATAGGCTCCCATTGAATCATGGTATGTCTGAACGCAATAAAGTTTTTTATGTTGGTCAAGTCTCTTCTGTTTTTGATGTATCAACGACTTTTCATCTGGCTATAAAAGCCCAGACACTGAGCACCAGCTATTGCTCCTTTTTCCTACGGACATTAGAGAGTGAACTATCTGGTGCATAATTCAAATGAAGTGTCTCTTTATTTCCAGCATAACCATAAATTGAAACCCATGATTTGTAACATGTATCATGTTGAATTGATAGACGGCTGACATTCCACTCTTTTTTGTGCATATAATATATTTATTCATCAAGATGGAATCTCTTCTTCATCTGCGTGCCAAAACAGAACTGTTTTTATTTATTTATCTATTTATTTTAGCCAAATGGAATCTTTTCCATCAATCATTCATGGTCAATTTGGAATGTAGTATGCTATGAAGAACAAGACCTGATATGGCATATTTCCTCACTCCAAAAGATACTCTCTCACTCTTGTTATCTTCAGAATCGCTCTTCATCAGAAATTTCCTACCTGTATTAGCGATATCTTGCATAGTATGCCTCTTCTCCGTATTGATAAAACTTGGTGCAAGTCATCAGTAAAAATAATCAATAGTGTGATTTTGGAATTCTTCCCTACTGCCACCGATAAATATTTTGCTGTCGGGTGATTGGAATTTAGTTTGATGGGTCCAATCACCCTTTTTAGAGTCAAGTATGATTATTTGTCGATACTTTGTCAATTGGTTTACTAGCCAAATTCAGTGGTCTTTGTTATTATTGTTATGCTTAAGGGTATTTTTAAATAGTGAAGTTTCTAAAATCTTAGCTACTATTCTTGTGACACGATTCTGATATAACACAATTTGGCTATGCTATGCTAACAGTCTTGCCCAGTAGATCATATTTTGTTAGTGTTCATAAAAAAATTGTCCTCGTCTCATTCCATTTTTTTCAACTTTTATTTATTTCCCTTATTTCAGCTTCTAAAGAACAATTTATTTACCAACTTGGAGATTACCTTTTGCATATTTTTTGAGTTGAATTAACGAGCTGCTACATTTGTGGCTTGTTTTCACATGTCAGTTGGTGACAAGAAATCAAAGTTCCCATTGGCCATAATGTGAAATAAATGATGCATTAATCTTTAGATTATATGGTATGCAGATCAATGGTTCAGATCCAATTTGAGTAGTTTATACTATTCTCTGGCATACCACAAGGCCTAATGAATGATGGTGCATTTCATTACACTTTATAGGAGTCTTAATCGGCTTTCGAGTCTGCTTATATGGATGTTGTCAAGTGTTAGCTTTCTTGGTCTGCAGGCTTACGATCAGCATTTGAATATGATTCTTGGCGATGTTGAAGAGATTGTTACCACTGTAGAAATTGATGATGAGACTTATGAAGAGATTGTTCGGGTATGCAATCTTTGACATTTCAGCTTTGTTTACCTTTTGGTTTATGAGCTGGAAGACTGTACATAATGAATCAATGTAGGGCATAAGTCATTTTCAAATATTGCTTTAACGATCGGTAAAGCCCACGTCTTGCATAGTTAGGATATTGCCGTAAGTGTCTTTGTTCCCTTGAATTGAGCAATATCCTGTCACCTGCTGAGGAGACTGATTGTCTGATGGTAAAGTGACAGAAAAATGAACTTTAGTGTTTGAATTCTTTTTACTCTCAGAATATTTCTGTGTTGTGAAAAAAACAGAAGAATTTTTGACGGTATGGCATTCTAACCCCATTGGAGTTGTACCCAAGTTAACTTACTCATATTTCTTGCAGACCACAAGACGCACTGTCCCGTTTCTTTTTGTTAGAGGAGATGGTGTCATATTGGTGTCTCCTCCATTGAGGACAGCTTGAATTGCAGAAGATCGTGTTTTTTTTCTTTTTCGGTGGCAATGGGCACCTAACCTTGAAGACAAAGCAGCTTTAGTTATCAAAATGGCTAAATCCCAAGGTGAAGGGGAAGATTATCGTACTAGGGTTTCTGTGACTAGAATGTAGGTGGGTTGTATAAGGAAAATTGTTGTGATGCTTTTCCTATAAATATTGCTTTATTTCAGATGATTATACTCAATGTGGCCTCCTGTAGTTGTGGAGTATCTGTGCTATCATGATGTATTCTGAATTATCGTTGGTGGATGCTTCCAAAATATGCTGTCGTATTGCAGGTGATTAGGGTTTCTGTTGTCTCCTAATCTCTAGTTTGTTTTTCTCTCTCTCTCTCTCTTTTTTTTATAAGGATTTATAGGACTAATAATCAACAAGACAAAGGGGGTGAGACACCCAACCCATATCAAGCACAAATACAAAGCAATAAAGGTTCAATTGTGCTATTCTTTTGACTCGCATCAGTTGCTCAGAGTCCTCCTTATGAAAGGAAGTTGTTCTTTGAAGAACATTCTTTCCATGGAAGTAGCCCATCGAATGCTTGGCCGGGCAAATAAGTCAACTTCAAAATAGATTTGGTACGTGTAAAGTGCATTAGTGCTCGTGGCCGCCTACCTGCTGAGAAAATCTAACTCTAGATCTTGTCTGATAAAAACTATAGTAGGGTTTTATTGAGACATTTGAAATCAATATGGCAAATTAACTTTTGGAAGGAGAATTACTTTTTGGTTGGACATGGTAATGGTTTTATTTGTAATATTTTTATTATAATTAAACATTATATTATGGTTTAAATTTATGTCATAACTGAAAATTAAGGTTCCACGGGTTGTTTCTTAATAAAATTATTTTCAAGTGTTTTTAAATTTAAAATAAGGCCAAATTAGAATTAATTGATAGGTCTACACAAAAAGATATGGTATATACTTATCAAAAAGGGGAAAAAAGATATAATATTTCCAATTCTGAGCCTCTAAGTATGAATAAAAATATTGGTATTGATTATGAAATTTTTTGCACATTGATGATTTTATTGGTATTAGACATATTAATTGAGAATTTTGTCGCTCTGCTATAAACTACTAGAATTGAAGGTGTTGATATTGATATATTAATGGGTGCTACTACAAATGAGTCGGTCCAAGAACTAAACCCGCTGATAGGAGAATGGCTTGGAAGGTGGCATGCCAACAGTGCCGCCTCATAAGCCCAAGATTAGAGTAGCAATATGGTCGGCCCATCAAGCCAGCTCGAGACTGTCCAGTGGGAAACGAGCAATTAGGGTAAACCAGCAGAAGTCTGTCCAACTCATCAACCGACAAATAACACAACACCCCACGAATACGTAGGAAGCACTTGCCAAAACTATAGAGGCAACTCAGTAAATATAATATCTAATATCGTGCCCTCTTAAAATGGCAGTTATGACTCAATGAATTGTTCCAACATTATAAATGCCCCTTCGTTCCTATGGGCAAAAGATATCTCCAGTAAAATAGAAGGAGAGAGAGAGAAAGAGAAATATTGAAACACAAGTCCAAGCAATTGTGCCCTAAGCAGCCAAAGTCTTATCTGACTAGCCTATCCTTGCCCTTTAGGCATTCACTTATCCTGAAAATTTTCAAAATTGCTCCCCACCGAGCGCATCTTAACAAGCTGCTCTCCACCAAATGTACCTATCGGAGCACTGCCCTCTTACCAACACTCAATCTCCACACCCGTGCATTAACATCTTTTGCATCCTCTATCATTTTCACATATGTTGAAAGATTACTGATTTGATGATTGAATGATAAACCAAGGAGCACGTCCTACCATCCTCTGACCTCTTATTTGTTCGTTGTATTGTACGTGGCCCAAGTTATTAGAGATAGAGACCGTAACCGCTTCAACTCAACCCGTCAGAGAAAAACAAGTAGCTCTTTAATCCGTATAGTAATCCAGAGTTAGGGATGCATTATTGGCACATGTCTGTGGAAACAATTGAAAAGTTCAACTACTATACTCACAAAGACAAACATGACCAACACCAGAGTACAAGCCACCGCACCGGCTCGAGATGCAGCTTTCCATGGCAACTACTACTTTGCGAGTAGCCATGTGGATGAGCGACTGGCCTCGGATATGCATGTGTTTGCCGCCCATATAGAAAATATGTATAAAATGTTCTAAACTCATTGCAAGTGTTTGGATAGACAGCGGCTAGGGGCTCCCACTGCCACCTCTCAGACCTCGGCTTCAAAGTGGAGGAAACGAAAGAAGAAGCACCCAACCAAGAAGACCCAGCTGCCTGACAACTTTAAAGTCCAAGCGACCTTGAATGACAGGGCTTGGACATGGATGGAGGGCCAATTGAGTCACAGGACACGAGATGAAAGCCCAAAACAGCAAAATCTCTGCTGCTCCTATGACAATTAAAGGCCCCCACCCTCAGAGGAAGCCTTTTGCAACATTGGGCCAGTGAGAGTTAGTAGTCGCCCAGTCTAGCGTTTCTCTCTGAACCATTCAAAGTTGAGGACTTTCCTCAATATGAATAGAATTACATCCTTCCCTCGATGGAGGAGAGAGTGAAGAAAATTGAGTAGTACATGTTTAGAGGAGACACTGACAAACACTGCAGATCTGAGGAGATTGCCCTTCATAACGGAGATTCGAATCCAACCGCTCCCTTGCAAATTCAAAATGCCAGCCTTGGAACCCTACATGGGAGTTCTAATCCGATGGATCAACTAGATCATTTTCATACCCTGTTGAGCTTCCAGGGTGTGGATGAAGCTGCCATGTGCCCGTACTTCCTTTTGACCCTCAAAGGGGATTCCCAGATTTAGTTCTACCGCCCGCAACTGAATTCGATTCGAACGTTCCAAGAGCTAGCCAACATCTTCCTATCATAATTTGCCTCTAACCGAAGGGATGGGAAGTAACCTTAGCACCTCACTCGTATCAAGCAAGGGCCAAGCGAAAGTCTGAAACGCTACCTAACTTGGTCCACCATTGAGGCCCGACAAATATCCAAACGTACCGATGAGGTAAAGTTGAATATCTTTAGATTGACTTTGGAGCCAGGTGATTTCTTTAAACACGTGATCCATCAAGACCCCAATACCTTTCAAGAGGCTGAAACTATCACTGGTGCCTTTATAACCACCGAAGAGGCCAATGAAGTAAAGCGGCCAAAGTATGCAAGCCACTTCTTCCAGGGACCGACAAGTGGGAGGAAGAGGAATGGAGAGAACGCCAGCTCCAGAGACTCCAGGATGGAGCTGGGCACTCGAAGGAATTTTAGACCCCTGAACCTAACCTCATTGAATGACTCTTGGGCCAACATCCTCATACAAATTCAGGATGAAAAGTTCATGAAGTGGCCAAAACTGACCCAGAACCTGGAGAGGGGAGACCAGTCAAAAAACTACCACTACCATCGATCTTGGGGTCACAATACTACAGAAGAAGATCGAAGACCTGATCCGACAGGGGCATCTTACCATATTCCTGAGGAACTCGGGGTGTGCCCCTGGTGAGGTAGGTGAAGACGAATTAGAGTAACTAAGAAATCGGGTCGCTGTTAGGGTTATCAACACGGTGACAATTAGGCCATCCAAGAGCAATGCCCTGAACTGCCCAGAGATAGCTTCCAACAATAAGAAGAATAAATTGGGATTTCTTATTTTAAGTTGGGATTAAAGAAGAATAAATTGAAATCAACTAAGGGACCCCTCTACACTTCAGACAATGAGCCGGTAGCAACCTAGGGTGCAATTCAGTAGAAGTCACACTGGGGACTTATCCTAAGATGGCCTCCCGAATGCTTATATTTTTTTTATAATTGGCCTCCCATCGGTTAACAATACCATCCTAGGATGACCCTACCTGACTGCATTCAGGGTAGTGACGTTGATCCCACACTTGAAGATGAAATTCTTAATAGCATGTGGTATTAAAGAGGTCTTAGGCGATTAAGTAACCGGCCAGACGTATTATCTATCCTAAGTCACTCAGGCAACCCCAAATCGGCTGATTGAGGACCTTGATTCTCAAGATAAGACGACCTTATTACAAGCCCAATTCAGCGAGTCTACCAACCAAATCCCCTTGGACCCTAACAAGCCCAAGAATGTGTGCAAATCAAGAGTTCATTGACGGGCCACTTGTGGGAACAACTAATAACCTTCTTTGGACAAAATTCCGACGTTTTTACATGGACACCCGCTGATATGTTAAAAATTTTGACCAGAGTAATAGTCTACAAGTTGGATCTCGATCGTAGTCATAAACCTATCCGATAAAAGTAAAAAAACTACTCCATCGAAAAACTGATTGCCATATACGAGGTGGTAAAAAGGTTGCTCAACGTAGAGTTCATCAGGGGATCTAATATTCAAACTGGCTATCCAATGTGGTCCTCATCAGGAAAAGTAATAGGAAATAACAGATGTGCGTCGACTCTACCAACGTAAATACGACATGTCCCAATGACAGTTTTCCATTGCCAAGGATCAACTTGTCAGTGGACTCTATATCCGGCCATGAACCATTGAGCTTCATAAACGTCTACTTGGCTTACAATTAGATCTGATTGAGTGCGGACGACACGGAGTATACTTTCTTTATAACCGACTAGGGGACATACTGTTATAAAATTATACACTTTGGCCTAAAAAATACAGGTGTAACACACCAACTGCTCATAAATAAGATGTTCGGAACTCAAATCGGTTGGAATATGAAAGTGTATATAAATGGCATGCTCATTAAGAGTAGGACTACCAACGATCACATTAGTGACCTAAGCGAGGTATTTAGAGTCCTCCAGGCACATCAAATGAAGTTGAATCTAGCCAAGTGTATGTTCAGCGTGACCTCGAAAACATTATTGGGTTTTATTATCTCACAATGGGAATCGAGAAAAATCCCAAGAAGATAAAGGCCATCCTTGACATGAACCTGTCTCGGACTATGAAGGAGATTCAGAAGCTCACTGAAGGCTTGCAACCTTCTCTCAATTCCTTGTAAAGTTCGCAAAAAAATATATCTACCTTTCTTCAAGGCCTGAGGGGGACAAAGGAAATCTGTTTCTAGCGGACGGCCAACTGCGAAGCCACCTTCCGAGAGCTAAAAGAATATTTTGCCAACCCTCCTCTCCTGACGTCCTCAAAAGAAGGTAAGGAGTTGTTCCTATATCTCGCGATTTCTAACACTACGCTAAGCTCGATCCTAATCCAACAGCAGTCCAATGCACAGCAACTAGTTTACTATGTTAGTAAAGTCCTAGTGGATATCGAGACCTGCTACTCGCATGCTGAGAGGATCGCCTTAACTCTTATCTGCTCTACTGGAAAGCTACGCCCATACTTCCAGGCGTATAAGATCATTGTCCTAATTGATCAACCACTTAAGGAGATCCTACAGAAGCCTGACACATCCGAACGACTGATCAAATGGGTCATCGAATTTGACGAGTTTGACATAGAGTTTTGACTGTGGCAGGCCATGAAGGGCCAAGCCCTTGTGGACTTTATTGTTAAAACGACAACCCTGATTTCGGACACCCTTAACCTCGCTAGAGGCACCAACCTGCAAGAAACTCCCACCTAGACTCTGCATGTAGATGACTCATCAACGCAATCAGGTAGCGGAGCCGGCGTGGTCCTGAGGACTCCTAACGTGTCAAAGATGAAATACTTAGTGACTCTCAAATTTTCCATTACTAGCAATGTTACCAAATATGAGACTTTACTCATTGAATTCAAGTTGGCAAAGGAATGCTCAGTAAAGGGTCTAACCGTCTATAGCGACTTGATCGTCAATCGGGTATGTGGGAATTTTGAGGTGTCGAGCCCTCTGTTCGTGAAATATCTCACTAGAGTAACAGGATTGATTCTTGCGTTTGACAAAGTCAAATTGATTCACATCTCCAACGAGGATAACTTAAAAGAAGACCAACTGGCAAATGTGGTAGCGGCCGAAAGCCAAGAACAATACGCTCGAGACAAGAATGAAGTTCTTGCTACCCCAAGCATAGAAGAGCCCGAGTTAGGGGTATTGCATATTCTTGAGAGTGAGAATTGGATGACCCTTTAAAGGAACTACCTAATTGACGACCTCCTACTAGAAAACCCGAAGGATACCAAGCACATAAAGAAGACAGTAGGCTAGTATACTATCATGGACGGGAGATTATACTATGCGGGTACTCTACTCCCTACATGCGGTATCTCACACCAGAAAAGGCTGACTACACGTTGGGAGAGGTACTATAATGTCCTCGAGCACCTGCTTGTGAATATTGTCCATTTTGCCACACAAGCGCACGGTTTTGTTCCTAACAGACGGTCTCCACTGCCCCCAAAGCACATCCATAAGGAAAAGGTATCCATACCTTTATAAGGCACTCTTCGTTCCCCTCCCCATCCGATGTGGAACATCACAGTCCACCCTCTTAGGAGCCCAGCGTCTGCGCTAGCACACCGAATTGGGCCCCGTCTCTGATACCATTTGTAACG
Organism: Nepenthes mirabilis; assembly: GCA_025585075.1. Classification (NCBI taxonomy): domain Eukaryota; kingdom Viridiplantae; phylum Streptophyta; class Magnoliopsida; order Caryophyllales; family Nepenthaceae; genus Nepenthes; species Nepenthes mirabilis. The sequence goes on along the minus strand of JAODPA010036934.1, from coordinate 244 downwards.
TCCCCGGGCACCCACTTGTGAATATTGTCCACTTTGCCACACAAGCGCACGGTTTTATTCTTGACAGGTGACCTCCACCATTCCCAAAATGCGTCCACAAGGAAGAGGTATCCACGCCCTTATAAGGCACGCTTTGTTCCCCTCCCCATCCGATAGGGGACATCACATATGATATATTTGTGAATAACAAACGTATATCTAGTGCTTATTTCTATTAATGTTTGAGAATTGTTCAGAATAGACG
>JAODPA010036923.1:0-12191 GCA_025585075.1 Nepenthes mirabilis | reverse complement strand
GCTCTCGGACCGAATCGGACTTCCAAGCCTCGTTCTCCCTCTTTCTCACTCTAGAAACGCACCTCCCTCTCTCTCTAGAAACCCTAGTTGCGTGAAAATGACGGGGAAAAAGACAAGGCGCGTTTTTATACTGCGCCGTCCGCTCGAGCGGGAAGCGAGCCGCCCCGCTCCTGGATTATCCGCTCGAGCTGAGCTCGGGCGGCCAGCAAGCGGGTCCGCTACTGGTTTATCCGCTCGAGCCGGGCTCGGGCGGCCAGCGGGCACTAGCTGCAGACCCCGGACTTCATCAGGAGAAATTCCAGGTATTTCCCACTTTTTTTTTCTTATACACATCCCTTCACCAATCAATTGATCTACAATTAATTACTAAGACGACGATTAACCCTTAACTACCTTTCCCATAAGCCCGGAACCTCACACACACACTCCCCCACTTATGAAAATTTCGTCCTCAAAATTTAACAATCCTTAAATTTTAAAAATCAATGAACTTTCTTAACATTTCCAATTTTTTTCTAAATCAAGATAATTATCCTAGAAAACCTGAAACATCAAAATTGCCTAGATCATCATTGTTTGATGCGTCCTTTCCAGATCCAAATTCACTAGTTCCGAAGGCAAATCTATTTTATTAACCACTTTTTTAACTTAATTTTGAACCTTGAACAGGCAAAATGCCTCATTTTATTTCATACTAAACCTCGAGATTGAGTATTTCATCTGAACATTACTTAGACCTTAATACATAGACAAGTTTGATTTCTCTACCGAGCTCAATCAAAATCCAAACATAAATTTCAAGTCACAATTAATTTTCAAGAGCGGGATACTTTACATTCTCACCATATCGTTGGTATGTCCCCAAATCGACATTTTCTTAATGTACATATTCCCCTCCAAACATTGAACTTATGCAGTAGCTTTGATTAAAATCGATTTTAAGATAGACATAACACCAAAAATAATTCTCATAAATCCTCAATTCACCACAGAATAAAAGTCTTAACTATAACAGTAATTATAATTTCAATACAGTTTCAGATCATTATTTAAAATTTCAAGGCCTTAACAATCTGCAATCTCAGAATCTCAAAACTTCTACACTGAGCAATTTCAGATCTAGTTGGCATATCGATAAGCCCATTGATAAACCTGAACACGTCCTTCATAATCTTGATTAGTGGGTCGTTCTAACACGAACCCACCAGGTTTTTCTTATCTCAAAATTTTATAATCCTAATATTCCGGACACAACTCCACTTCCCAACTTAAGAATGTGGTATTTTATTTTTTAAGCAATTGAGCCTACCCATAACTTTCCTTTCTTATGTCCTTTAAGGCACCAAAACACATCAAGCCTATAGACCCTTAGTATTCGCTACCAGTACTGATGCTCATTTTTCTCAAGATATAAAAACTCATTTACAAGGTCCTTAGACAAACCTATTCACTTGTAAATTTCCAAGGTTAGCTTCTGTCATAACACAGTTATTTTGATTCTTAACTTATTAAATAAAACTATCTCCCAAGACAGAATCCGCAATTTCTGAATAGAAACTTCCAGTTACTGACTTTGAACAATGAAAGGGTAATTCCAACTAGGAATCCTTCTTCCACTTATCCTAAGGATATCGATTCATCAACAATACAGGAAATATAATCCTAAAATTTCCATAACAATATCAAGATTTATCTTTACAATCCTTAAACAAGTAATCTGCTTGCGATCTCCTAAGATTACCCTTCTATCATAACATGCCCATTTTATTCCTTAAAACTATTTGATCAGAGTTACTTCTGAGGTAATTCTACATATTTCCAAATGGAAATTTCTAATATCACTATCGATCTCAGCATTCACCTTTCTCGAATTATACCGGGATCTGCCTATTACAGTTCTCAACTCTCAGATTCTCAAGACATTAATTTCCTCCTAATACATCATCCATAATTTTTTTTGCTAGGCAAGGGCCTCATCACAAAATTTCACTTACGGGTGAAATCATTCCAACTCACAAGCTTCTCCCCCACTTTGCTTGTGGGTGGTTACCTATTGATACAAACTAACAGAGTCCCAATCTTTTTTAAGAGCATATCACATTTGCTAACTTACCTGATCATTAGTTAATCCTACCTTCCTAAGGCTCTATAGCTTCCTTAACAGTGCCTAGCCGATGCTCTTTCAATTTCACACAAATCCTTAGAAACTAATGTCAAGTTTAATCCATCTCCAATGTATCGACTTAGTCTTTTTCCTCCAAGTACAGTCATTCTCAAAACTTTCATAACTAGATTATCGAATGGTCATCTACTGACTTTGAAAAGGACAGTCCATTTTCAAATTAGACTCAATATCTATCTTCAATTGGATCGACTTTGCCTATCATTCAGAACGCATAACCTAATTACAGGGTATCGAATCCCCTCGATGCAATTTACACAAGCATCTTCGAGCACAGCTTAATTCCTTAGAGGATCTGCACAACCCAAAAAGACTCTGAAGGGGTTAACATCACAAAGGCAAAAATTCACAAATTTCAGATATTTATCTCGCACAAAAACACTACTAAGACAATCATTCTAAAACTTCAGCACAGTTCCCAATTACCATTGAAACCTTAACATTTAGTAACTTAATGTTCCATTGTCAAGCAAATTTATTTTTCCCAAATCAGACCACTCTATTTTTCACAATAATCTGGCTAAAACCCAGGAGCTTATCGTTCGATCAACCTTAAACAAAATCACGAGGATTCTCCTTTTAGGCTTCCATAACCATATTTGTTCCGATAGCGGAACCAGTTCGTAATAATCCTTCATCTATCTTATGAATATCTCAATCTTAAGGACTCCCAACATCAAGTCATCAATTCTTTAGTTAATCATATTTTCAAAGTTCGTCAAATATTTTCATCGATGCTATTCGAGTCCTCAAGATCATTGCCGATCTCGGCACAACCTCTACAGTAACTTTATTCGAATGTCAGAAAATAAGATAGGTAAATCTTTTCCTTCAATAGTTTCCTCTAATTTCCTCCTTCACTTAATAACTCTCTAGGTATGGTCTAATATGCCATCTATACTTAGCATACACCTCATCGGTTCCATTACTTCTTTTACAATTCATTCGATAATTTAAAACCTACGATCCAAACTGCAATTCAGATCGCTCTTTTCAAATCATTGATTCTAGTGGGGCAATTTTGTCAACTAGATCATCTCAATATCTCATCAAAGTTAATTTATTCACAAATCCAAGTTGGATATCAAAATTCATAATTCCTTCAGACAAAGGTTGGCCCATAGAGATTGACACCATCAGATTTTATTCTAAAATTCAAAACACATGTAAACTTATTGTCTAGTCATCATTAGCTGGCTTCACCTTTTGGTCCTCCAAAAACGTTACATAAAGAGAAGGGTTCTTTTTAAAATCAATTATTCCCAGAAATATCCTAAAAGATGAGGCGTGACACCAAGTAACCCACTATCAGCCTTGCCTTACCTTAGCTAGATGAACTTTATCTAGATAATCAAGAACCTTAATTACTTTCTTTAATATCCCAAACTCAATTCATTGACTGTTCTTTTGACTTAATTGTAAACCAGAACGAGCCAAAATACCTTACCTTATCTCAAAATAGTTCCACCTAAACCTTCAACCTATTTTGAATCTGCATAATCACTAAGCCTCGATTCATTTCTATCCTAAACCATCTTGACCTTAAATCAGATTACCTCAAACATAAGCCTAAAATTCAAACCAATCAATTTAGACTTAAGGTCACCACAAATCAACTTAATCGTTCAGCTTAATCATTAAGTCCAATCTCAAGTCAATCCTAACTTATGCAAAGTAGAACACACAAGATTTTCTAACCTAACTTATTCAGTCTATATCTATCCCTACCCATTAGGAAGTCAGGGTCATTTTCTAAGCTTCCGCGTATGATTCAGATTATTCCTAAGGCATCTCGCTTTCTCTGATACCAATTGTGATAGAACGGATCTTAATCGTTATAAGACCCTCCGTTAGACAGATACAGAATAGAATCTATTAATTTAAATCATTAAATTTTGTAGAAATTTTGGCAGAGTTCTATCTAAAATTGGACAAAAATTAAAATACATCCTGTAATAAATATCCTGTACAGAGTATACTCGATATCCAAACCTCAGACTTTGACTACAACATAATTACAGGACCATTACAAGCACACAACTAACTAAGTATCATAATTCACATCCTACAACACATACACAGGAATTGCAGATGCTATCCATGGCATATTTTAACAATCCTAACTATTATACCAAAATCATATGAGAGTTACCTGCTAGGACCTATACCAAAACTAGAAAACATATAGCGGAAGCATCTATATTCTTAACAGAAATCTGTAAAAGTATAAATATAATTCTGACAGAATGTAATACATATCATAACTATTTATACATGATCCTCCTTCAAGATTAAGATATTTACAATAACATCATCATAGTCCCAAGTCTTCGGAAACTCCAAGGCTCTAAATCTTCTTCGCTAGCTCTAGTTAGGCCTGATTATCCAGTATCTTCTCTATACCATTATCTGGAGGAAAAAAATAAAATAGTGAGCTGAAACCTAACAAGGTATTAAAACATGTAGAACATAATACTTTCATACAGAATATATATGCATATAAAACAAATACAGGGGCATATAAAGTATAATTGTATTAAGGTAGTGATTATGAAAATATTAGTAGAATATCAATGCAGAAGGTCCTAGAAACTGTCCAAGCATAGGAACATATACAAAAAGCATGATAAAAGCATGATTTAATATGAATAGGTCTCGAAAATCATTATTTATGCTTTCATACAGAATATAAGTGCAGATGAATATAAATACGTATAATAATCATGAGGAAAGCATAATTTTTATATAAATAGATTTCAAAAAACATAAATCATGCTTTCAGGCTATAACATAAATATGTTAGAGTAGAAAACTACGTTAATATCAGATCAAAAGAACAAAAGCAGTTCATAAAAACTAGAATAAAGTATGTTTCTACTTAAACATGCTTCGAGGTTCATAAAATAGTTCCAAATCTTACTTATTTTCTTCAGAAAACTCTAGTTTAATATCCTAGGGATCCAACTAACGTACCCTACTAGTCGAGGGGATGAATAATCGGGAATAGATTGTGTTTCTGCCACACAATCAAAGGCCAAAAACTGTGATGATAATAGGGACCGATTGTATTTTGAGCACACAAATTAAAGCCAATGGAGGATTTCTAACCTCAAGAGACAATTCCAGTAACGCCCCGAGGAAGGACAGACTATGTATAATTCCATAGACGGAGTTACCCCTGATTACCACCGTAATGTCCTAAAGCATGTCAAAGAACCTCATATGACCGTATATCAGTCCCGGATCCTAATTGACAAAATCAAAAACAGTTTTCTTCTCATTTTCTTAACTTATAACTTATCAAATTTTAGAAATCAGTTAGGATTTCACTATCAATCCTTCAGAATGCTTCAAAAATTCACAAAAATTTAACAGTGCAGTTTCATGTAAAATGTTTAGTTATAATTCATAACACGGGCAATACCCTTTTATAAATTAACTGTCACATATCAGAAATTATGAATTTTAAACATTAAATCCCTTTATTTTCATGCTTAGAGTTTCAATAAATATTTCAGACATAAAACAGATACCAAATACATGCATTTTCATGAAATCAGAGGTATATTTAGCAGTATATACAAGTAAGTATAAAATCTGTCCGATTAATCAGATTATTTATACAAAACATGGAGAAACATACTTTTAGAGTATAAATACAATTTCAGAGATATTAAAACACTGTAAAAACAGTATATAATATCCGGAGTACATTTTTCTGAGCTCAATCTACCATTATTTTTATTCTAATCGGAGTGAATCGGAAAATTTTTTCCTCTTTCTTCCCTTTTCCCTCTTCTCTCCTGCGGCTCCTTCGTGGTTCTGTTGAAGAATGGCTGAAGAAACGCGCACAATGTTTTTATATCAGTCGGGTTCTCGAGCGATGGGCGCTAGGTGCACAATTTCGCACCAGGGTGGTGCTCGAGCGGTCCTCGAGCGCCGCCTGTTGTAGCCTCCTCACCTCGTCTCACCTTGGGTGAGCCTCCAGCGCTGGTTTTACAATTTTGCACTCAAGGTGGGCACTCGAGCGGCCTTCAGGCGCCGAGCCCCATTTTGCCCATTTTCGCTTCTTCTTGCTTCGGTACTCGTTTTTTACTTATTTTTGAGCCAAATCATATTTATCATCAACTTAATTATTCCATAATTATCGTGTTTTGAGATCGGGATTTCATAGAGTACCTAGGTATACAACAATCATGATTTAAAACAACTCCCGAAAGACAATATTCACAATTCCTCGAATTATCATACGATCAGAAACCACAATTATAACAGTCTCTAAGAATTCATTATAATTTTTAGATTATCACCTCAATATCAAAATCTAGATACTAGCAACCTCAAGATCTTGCTGTGTATGATGAACCTACAAATTTAAATCCGAATTTGCATCCTCTGTAATTCACAATGAGCAAGTTGTTCTATTTGTCTAAATACACAATTATAAGGACTTCTTAATTAGAAACATCATAATTCTCATACTTAGAATATGATTCTGTCTTCCAATTTGAAATACAACATCCTATTACACTGATATTATTTGCCAATACTAGGGTCCGTTATCCTTAGAGGCATCGAGGTTTATCCTTGAGATTTACACTATCTTACGATCATCTTTTCCTTAGTGACGTAACTAACCTTTAAATATTTAGATAAAGTTACTTTCAAAGGCAAGACCCACAAGTTCTCAAGATGGAGGCTTCGATTACGTATTCTCGCTATGAGCTTTGCCTCCAGTTATATCAAGAACAATCATCCTCACGATACAGAAAACATAGTTCTAAAATTTCCTCCTTTATGATTCATCTTCTCAAACTTAAAAAATCATAGGATAACACCTATAATTTCCCTAAAGCAAGAACCTCGTTGGCTAATTCTAACTATGAGTAAAACAATTTCAAATCGTAAGTTCCTCCCCCACTTATAACGGGGGTAAGACCCTATTGCAGTGTGAGATTAATATAATTCTATCTTTCTTAAAAATATTATATCTTATTAGACCCATCAGGGGTCAACCCAAACAAAATGGCCAACAACTTACCCTTAATTTTTCAAAGGCAACGTTCATATATCCTATCCTTATTAACTCTTCCAAGTGACACGTCTCATGACTTTACAATCCCTTGGAAACTACTCGTCAAATCACTTATTAGATTTAATTAGGCCTAAGAAGACCGTATGACATTATGACATCAATCGTTTCTTCCTAAAGAGCCATCATTCAATTTCTATAGAACCACATTCAAGCGCTTCAAGAATCATGTGCCCAATCTAATATTTCCCATAACCAAACTTACATTTTCCCCCAATTAAGCACATAACTATTTTTCCTTTCTAACTCAGGGTACTATCCTCAAATAGAATTAATACAGCTTAGGCTTCTAAAATTTTTCTTAATGAAGCCATTACAAAGTTAACCTACATATAACTAGAAGATCCAATTCATAATTTTTCATAAAATGCCAACAAACTTATAAAACCCGAATGTCGCTATTGGAACTCATAATTGCCAAATTCTACAAGCTACCACAAACACAATCCTTAATTATGGAAATACTACTTCACAACAAACATTAAATTGATGTTTCTTTGAATCAATCGCCAAATTATCAAATGTCAAGGTTGGCCTCAACACAGCCTCAAATGATTGGTTAACAGAAAATCAACTAGACTTTCTTCTTTAAGAATCATCCCCAAATACCGTATGAAGGTTCCTCCAATAACGAATGAATTTAGGAAACGTAGACAAAATATAGATTAAAAGTCCTAAATAATGCATATGCTAAGATATCAAGATTCAGGGATGTCACTTTCCACCACGATAGACATTACCTCGATACTTATACTATCACTGCAAAATCTCAATCTCAGGCACTGGACTTCTTTTCTATCCGACCTGAGGAAACATAAGCGATCCCTAATCATGTGATCAAACTATCCCAAGTAAAGCATGCTCCCAAAAATCCCATTACAATAAAATCTTCGTTCATACAAAATCCATAACATTCTCTACAATATCTCTCTATTCTCGAAACCCATGACTTTTTTTTTACACCAACCACCTAAGGTTAACTTCACCTTTCATCTTGTCTAAGGCAACATCAACTTGTCTTCTTCCAAGCATCTGATCAGCGCCAACACCTTCAAAGTCTTCAGGATCCATATCTTAACCTCAAGCCATCAATTCTACCTTCTTCATTATATTTAATCATCAAATTCAAATATCCCTTCTTAATAACGTACTACTAACGTACTAACCTAAGAATTTCAACCCAAGACCAATTGAATTTAACTTAAACTAAACTGACTACTTGGACCTCAATTTGGTACTACCATATTCAGCACTAGCTCGACATTGATTAAATTCAAATCCTTAAGGTGCCTTCAATTTTTTTCTCCTCATCCTTGTGGTCAACCAACATCCTGAGGAAGGCTCTTGTCTAGAAGTCATGCTATTTCCTGTAACTACAAACATCACAAGATTATTAACCTTAAATAATCAGATTAGAGAGAGGGGTTAGAATTAATACATTTCAAACTTAAAACCTTAAAGCCAAAACTTAAACATTCCATCAAAGCCTAACTACTTCATCTTACCTTAACTTAGAACAAATCAACCTGAATCCTTAAACTTAAATTGATCGGTCTAGGCCTACATTCAATATCAATTAGCTTAAACACTAAATTCCAACTGAATTCTAATCTAACTTATGCAAACTAGGATACCTAGGACTATCCTTTTATTTTGGTAAGTATACCTAGGACTATCCAATCCAACTTAATTATCCTATGCTTCCACATAATATTCAGATCAAACCTAAGGTATCTCTTTTTTTTCTGATACCAACTGTGACGGTACGGATTATTTTTTCCTAATAATCTCCATCAATAATCATACCAAAGTAATGCCCATAATTAACTAACATGGAATTTCTGCAGAAAATTAGGTAGAGTTTCCTCTAAAAATGGGCTAAAACTATACAAATAACCTGAATAAACACAACCTATGCAAGACATATACATAGACAATCCTCAAAGATTAAATCCACTACATATCCACAACACATTCATAGGATTAACAAATGCCATATCATCCATTATTCCAATACAGTACTTCTAATTACCGTATTAGATCTAATAGAGATGCCATCTAAGACTAAAACAAATCTAAATATTAAAAATAATACGGAAGTAACTATAATCATAAATCACTCTGGGGAAGCAAAAACAATACATTGTCCCAATAGAACACATAACATGCCATGACTATTTATATACAATTTTCTTTCACAAAATATAGCATTTATATTCATAACAATCAAACTCTCAAAATTTTTAGGGCTTCAGAATTCTGTCCAGCTCCTCGCTAAGCTCTAACTATTGTTGCTCGGCCAGTATCAGCTCTACTGGTTCATTTGAAGAGGGAGAAAAAATTCTAAGAGTGAGCCGAAGCTTAGTAAGGTGCCATAAAAGTATGCAAGTGAAATATTTTCATGTAGAATATGAGTACAATAAAGCAGAAACTATAGGAATATCTGAAGGACAGAGACATCCATGAAACCAAGAACAAAGAATAAATTAATATAAGTATGCATCGGAATTCATAAATCAGTTTTAAATCTCATTTGTCCTTCAAAATTTTAGTTTATTATTTTAGGGTCCCAACTAGTATACCCTATTAGCCGAGGGGGTGAATAATCAAGGATAGATAGTGTTCAATCTACACAATCAAAGGCCAAAGGTTTGATAACATTTATTTCCATTTCATTTCACTCATGATTCAAAGGTTCAAAGGTTCGATAGTCTTTATCCGCTGATTACGTCCCGAGGAGGGGTGGACCACGTATTACTCCATAGATGGAGTTATCCTTGATTACTATCGTAAAGTTCTAAGGTATACTGGAGAACCTTATCTAACTGTACGACAGTTTTAGGTCTAATTATCTTACCAATTTAACTTAATTTAATGCATTTGCTCATAATTTCATAGTCAAAATTCATCATATCTTGAGGCCAAGTTCAAATTCATACAATTAATCTTTCAGACAATTTCAAAGGGCATCCATGATTCAATAATACAGTTCCATGCAAAGTTTTCAGATACAAATCGTCTAATAGGCTTTATCAAATCACCAAATAATACTTATATTTCAAGATTCAGGGTTTTTAAATATTAAATCCTAAATTTTCGTTCTAGGATTTCATGCAAAACTTCCGAACACAAATCGAAGGCAAATTGTAAGCCAAATCACAAAATCAGAGTCATGAGTCACAATATATATAAATGAACATGAAGTTTAAACCAAAAGTCATGAGATTCATGCATTTCTCTTAACAAATCTTAGAGAGTAAGTGATTCAAAGCATAAATAGCAAAATAGAAATATTCAAAAGTGATAAAAATGGAAAACAAGGTTTGAGGTACATTTACCTTAACCTGTTCTACTGTTATTCTTACTCTGATCGGATCAGAAGTGGCAGAAAAATCCTTCATTTCCTCTTTTCTCTTCTCCTACCTTTCCTCTTCCCTTTCTCCTTCCTGCTTCTGCCGTTCGCGTTTTTCTTCTCTCTCTCCTTCCCTCTCTCTTTTATAACCGAAGCTCAAAGTTGGTGGGACCTTCGAGAATGCAAGCATGCATCGAGCACCAAGGCACAAGGAAGAGCCGCGCTTGAGCGCTCGTCAAGCGCTCTTCGGGCATGACATTTTGTTTTTTTGCCCAAATGGCAGCTCGGGCACGGCTCGGGCACCCCATTCTATTAAATCGGCTTGAGTTGTGCCTCGGGCGTGTGAGGTTCCGGATTTGTGAACCCGACAATTAAGAGGTGATTAGTATGTTAATGATTAATATTAATCTTATGGGATGATTAAAGTTTGTTACCGGAAGAAAAATCGAGAAATTATTCGGGTCCGGGCTGCTGAAGCCCTGCCAGCAGGCTTGCGCCTGTTGGGCGCTCGAGCCACGGCTCGAGCGGATAAAGCAGAACCGAGGCCGCTCGCCAGCCGCTCGAGGGGCGCTCGAGCGGCCGGCGCAGTATAAAAACGCGCCGCGCCTCTCTCTCTTTCATTTCGCACGGGTCGAGTGTTTTTCTAGAGAGAGAGAGAGCGCGATTCTAGAGTGAGAAGGGAGGAGATCGAGCCCGGGAGTCCGATTTCGCCCGAAAGCCAGGTATAAAGGTGAAAGCACGCGTTGAGGCAAGTGTTCTCATACCCACTTTTCGTTCTCTTTCGTTATTTTATATATTTTCATTGGGTATTTTGTGTCGATACCCATGGGAAACGTTAGGATCTCGATACCCGTGCCTTGAGGTCCAAGAAAATGTAGTTAGTTGTCCGAATCGTGTCCGATTCGCCCGGGTGGGTTTCACCGAAACCCTAACCTACGGGATTTTGGGGATCTCCCATTTCCCGACCTCGTATCATGAAATTGACCCCAAAATTAGAATCCCAATGTCCCAATGATGCATATATGTCGGCCGCAGGTCCGATCTCGCGCGTTTGGACCCATTTGCGGCATCCGAGCCCATTAAATGGGCGCTGTTACTGTTCACCCGAGACCGAAGGTGGATTTTGCGTGTTGTCACCTTCGTGATATGTTGAAAGGACCCTAGAATATGAATCCCCGTATCCCAATTGTGTGTATATATCGACCGGATGCCGAATCTCGTAAGATTTGACCCGTTCGTGGCATCCGGAGCCTTGATAGTTTCCCGTTGTGGATAATCCGGAAATAAATGGGAAGTTGCGTACTTCCACCCTCGTGATAAGTTAAATCGAACCCAAATGTGAAATATCGTGTACAAAGAGTACGTACGAATCTACTGGACGTCCGATTTCCAAGTATTGAACCGTGTACGGCGTCCGGGTGTTCAAAGAGAAATTTGATAATGTTCACCCAAAACGAAATGAGAAATGTAAAGTGAAATGTGATCCTAATCGTAATGAAAGTGATGTTTAAATGATTAAACATAAATGTAAGCCCCGAATGTGAATCCGTGTGCTGGAGGCAAAG
>JAODPA010036912.1:0-12192 GCA_025585075.1 Nepenthes mirabilis | reverse complement strand
GTCTTTCTTCTCACACCAAGCTACTGGGAGCTCCAACAGCGCATTATCCCCCCCGCCTAAAGTTATCGAACAAGGTAATCTACTCTGGGGATTCACCTTGGTCGGTCATTTTCTTGACTCTCCCCCCCCCACCATTTCATGGCTATTGAGGCCGTTGCAAGGAAAATCTGGGCCCTATTCGGACTCAAACACATTGCCGGTTACGAAGCCGGTTTTTTCTTCTTTCGTTTCCCATCCATGGAGATGATGGAGAAATGCCTTTCGGCAGGGCCGTGGCTTTTTTCTGGAAAAGCAATCTTCCTCAAATGGTGGTCTCCAGACTTGGCATTGACAAAGGAGGAACACAAGCCATTCCCCATTTGAATCAAATTATCAAATCTGCCGATTGAGTTATGGACTCATGCCAGACTTAGCTGGGTTGCAAGTGCCATTGGGACACCTTTGCAACTTGACCCCAGGACAGCCCGAATGGAGAATGTTTCCTTCGCTAAGATCTGCGTCGAGGTTGGTATTGACAGTCCCTTTCCTAATTGCATCACCATTCAATCGTGTCCCGACTCTGAATCCATTTCAATGGTGAGTGTGGAGTATAGCTGGAAGCCTACATGCTGTGCCCACTGCCAGTTGCTTGGTCATGTTGAATCAAAATGTCAGCCCAAGAAGGCCATAAATCACCCTGGTAAATCCCATCCTAGCCCCTCCAATTTTGTCCCTGACGTTAGTGTCCAAGGGGACATTGCTATGCATTCTGATACCCCCCTGAATGATGCATATGACCCCGGTTGTTCTGTCTCTTCTGCTACTCCCCTTATAGTGGATGAAGGATGCCAATTGGAAGTGCCTGTGACGAATGTTATTGGTAACGGTGCTTTAAATTTGGAGCGCCCATCTCCTGGGGCTTTGCTTGAATCCCATGGCCATCCCCATGCTGAGCAAATGGGATTTCATACCCATGCTTTAGCTGAATCTGGCCTGGAGCCCCAAGTTCCAATGCTCAAGGCTAACCCAAAGATCCTGATTTTGGCCTCAGTGCAGGATTCGAGTATTCAGCCTACCTTTGCCCCTCTGCCAATCGCTTCCTTTGCTGATATTGTGCTTCGTGGTATCAATTCTCCTGATTTGTCATGCATTTATGCTCTCCCCATGCCTATCTCTGATGAAGACCGGCTAGAAGCTCTGGGTCTCCCTCCCAAGGCCCCTGATAATTGCGGTGCTTGTGATTCTACCCATTGCCCCTGCTTGGTCCCGGCTCATCAATATATCCAGGCCCCAGCCTATTTGCTGATCCCTTTGGATGACTCGGGCCATTCGGTTAGTCTTAACCCAAGGATGCAGCTTGGTTATAATGGTGCTGAGAAATCTCAGCATGAAAACCATCCTGATTCAAAGATAAATCTCAATCCTGTTGCTGTTGATGATATTGACCTTACACCCAACTCTATCAAATGGCTTTCCACTAAGTACTCTCTGGACACTTTACACTCCTCTGCTGAGGTTTGTGTGGGTCAGGCCATTGAATTCTCCAAAGAGAAATTCTTAAGTGTAAATGAGGCGATGGCCATGGACTGTGAAGCTTGGAAACCATCAAAATCTCGGAAAAAGAAAAAATCCAAAAAACCCAAGACTTCCCCTGGCTCCTAGGTTGTTTGCTGAGGGGACTTCGCTTGGATTGTAAACAAGTTGAATATAAAATTTGTGAAGCTAGAAGGGCTAATGCCGTCTGTGTTTGGTGGATTTGGTTGATCGGGGCGTGGTAAATGATGTCCTAGAGGATTTTGGGCGACTGAGTTGCTACCCTTTTTGCTGTGCCTGTTGCACGGAGTCTCCTGGATTTTGTTTGTAGCATGCTGTTAGCTGGTGGAGTGTTGTATGCTACAACTTTTGCTGCTGAGAATACACCGCATTTTGCAGGTAGCAGTTGCTTGATGCTGGCAGAGTCCCTTTGGTCTGCTGTTGGCTATGCTGTCATAACATTGATTTTGCTGATGCTGGTTTTGCTGGCAGTGTTACTCGAAGGGTGCATTATCTCTCTTGGCAGATGAAGTTGGATTTTGTATCATCATTCTAGGTGAGCTCTGGGCTTTCAGGTGGCTGGAGCCAGGCCTGCTGGTGTAGGCTTTCATCCTTGCTGGTGATGCACAATAGTTGGGTCCCTGCTGAGGTGGAATAGGCTGCTGATTTTTCCTCCTAGTAGTTGGGGCTGGTCTTGGACGTGGTCTAGCTTGCTTTCGATTCTGGAATGAGGGTACCTATTCTGCTCTAATTGGGCCCTCACTCATGCTTCTTGAAGATTGGTTTCAGTAATCTGTTTGCTGGACTCCAGCAAATGCCGAAATTTGATCTTGCTGCAGTAGGCCAGTAATCTAGCTTGTTATGCTGCTCTTGTCGATAACAGTAAAGATGCTGTTGTTGGATTGGTTGCTATTGGGTCACGGCTGCTGACTTCATCTTGGATGTTTCCTTCTGCTGGACTACGCTGCCTTTGCTGAAGAATTACACAACCTCATTTTTGTTGCTGCCTTTGCTGAGGGTGAAAAATGGCCTGCCTTGCTGATGAATTATGCTACAGAATGCTGGCTATGATTTTCGATGGCAAGCTGTTCTTGGAGTACCGATGTACTTGATGTGAGGGTGCTGGGTTTCCTGGCCGTTGGCAGCAGGCTCCCTTGTTGTGATGTGAAGCATGGTTTATGCATGCGCCTATTTTCCTTCTGCTGGAATGTGTTATGTTGGTTTAGTTTTTTTGCCAAATGATATGCTGATCTGTGCCAGCCTAAACAGGGGTACCCGACCCTTTGTTTGGATGCTGTTGATCGTTGCCCTCCTGGAGGACCCCTTTTTTTTGTGTCATATTTTCTTTGGTGTCTTTTGATGTACCAAGATGCTCGGGGTATGCCTTAACGTTTTAATGCTTCAACTCCATGTCAAAATACCCAGAGAGAAAGCATTGATTGTGTAATTTTTTCTCCTTTTAATCCAAATTACTTGCTTACAAAAAAAAAAAGTGTTTTGGGGCTCCACATTGGAGGGCCTTTTCCATGAAAAACCTCCCCATTTATCGGCGGTCAATGCCATCTCTCAGAAAATATGGGCAAGATTTGGGCTTCGTCACGTAGCTGCGAATGATAAGGGCCTTTACTTCTTTCAGTTTTGTTCTGAGACTCAATTGGAGGCTTGCTTGGCAAAAGGCCCCTGGACCTTTAAGAGGAATCACATCTTCCTCAAGAGATGGACACCGGGTATGACCTTGGATCAAGAGTCCCTCATGTCATTCCTTGTGTGGATTTCTTTGGTAAATGTTCCGATTGAATATTGGACCCTATGGGATTAAGCTGGATAGCTAGTAGGATTGGTAAACCAATTCTTTGTGACCCCAGTACTGCTAAGATGGACCGTGTGCATGTGGCCAGATTATATGTTGAGGTGGGCAGGGGCGATCCTCTTCCTGCAAAAATTCGGCTCTTATCTGGTGCTGCTGCGTCTTCCACGGTTGTGGAGGTTGAGATTGTTTATCACTCGAAGCCGGCACATTGTAGTTCTGCAAATCTGAACAGTCAGGAACGTGCTTCCAACAGTTTGAAGGTGTAGTCAACTATGCCTAAGGTCCCGGCTCCTGGTATTGACGGGGGTGGGAGTACTGCTCCCTCTACGGACTCCCTCTCTGTTCAGGTATCGGCAGAGGTAATCCAGGAGACTTCAGCATGTGCTGAGCCTTCGTTGTCAGATTCTTGGAACCCTGATGGCTTGGAGGAGTCCTCATCTGATCGAGGCGTGGAAGCTTCGATTCAGCAGGCCTCTTGCTCTGTCCTTGATGACTCCTCAGCTGGTGGGCTGGGTCTTATGTAGATTTCCCCTATAGCAGACTCTGTTCTTGTGCTGGCAGCTGCTGATGCGGGCTCCAATGATGTTCATTTTGTTGTTGACGGAGGCTCCCATTGCTCTCTTGAGGCTTCTGACGGTGTTCATCATGTCCTGGACAATTCCTCATGTGATTTGGATCAGATCGATGGGTCTCCAGCTGGGGCTTATTCTGTTGTGGATGGCTTAGCATATGGGATTGATGACTCAACCCCTGACTCAATCGCGAGGCTCTCCCACAAGTACTCCCTGCACAATTCAGCCCATGTTGTTCCAAGCACTGTGAACTTGAGGGGATCAAGGGAAAGCAGTCAGCAAGGCGTGGCTCAGATTGATGATTTGATCCGTAACCCCGCCCCAATGGCCAGCTGTAGGTATGTGGAAGCTATGACAACTGTGGCGGATCCAATGCTTCAGGTTCTCCAGCAGGCTCTGGACTCTAAAGGCACTCGCCACCTCTTTGCCGTTTCCCTTCTTGAGCACAAGAAACTGGTGCTCGAATTCCTGAACAGATGCTGGCACGATGTAAGCGTTGAGACCAAGTGTAAGTTCAACTCAGCATTTCCGTTGGTTGAGGAAGATCAAGGATGTTCCTCCGATGCTTATTTGGCTGCTTTCTGATTTTTAGTGATGGCTGACATTTCTTAGACCCATAGTGCTTCCTTATCTCCCGAGGAGGAGAAGGTAGTATTTGGGTTCCTGACTTCACTGTTGAAAGCAACAACGAGTTTCCCGGCTATTCAAATTAGCAACCGGGGTGAGTTTTCGGCCGGTCTCCATGGTGCTGCCCCTACTTCTGCTGAGGATGGAGCTCAATGTCCCTCAGAGCATGAAGATACCTGGCAACATACTAGGTCTAGGAGACGGCAAAAATCCGCTTCCAAGAAAACTCGGAGTCCTCATACTTGAGAGTCTGCTGGAGTAGGCTTGGGAGTTATCCCTTCACTGAGAAGCTCCTCTTGCTGGGAGTTCTCCTGGGCCTTTTGTTGCTGGGGCTTTGCTTGAAGTAATCAAGTTGAAAATAAAATCTTGAGTTGCTGAAAGGGCACTCAATCCTGTGCTGTCCTATCTTAGCTAGGTGGATGCTGCCCTAGAGGGTGTTTGGGTGAACATGATGTTGCCCTGTTCGGCCCATGACTGCTGTTTTTTTTGCTAATCCACTTGGCTATTTAGGAATTAAGCTGGCTTTGCTTCAGGTTGCTGCTGAATTTCCCTTCCTGATGTTGGTTGGCCGAGAAGCTGATTGGCTGCTATAGAGGCTGGGGCGATAATTCAGGGGCCTTCTTTGATAGGCTACAGTCTGATGGGTTGGTAGTTGGGACCCTGCTGACGCTAGTGTGCTGCTGATCCTGTTGTAGGTGGCATTGCTGCTTATTAGTTTGGCCGTTTGCTGATTTGCGCCTGGTTCATCAGCGGGATGCGGCAGTGTAGTTGTGTGATGGATATGATTCTACATTTCCTGATGCTATTTTGGCTGGTGTTTAGGAATGCTGTAGGCCTTTATGTTGGCCTGCTTTTTGATCCTGCCAATTTCTGTGGGATGCAGAAGTGGGTTTGGCTGCTGATGGGTCTCGGACGCCGGCTTCATTTTTGCTGTCCTGAAGCGGTTGAAGCCCTTGTCTGAAGACCATTTATATGGGCTTGCTTAATCAAACCTGTTTCCTAAATTGGGGTTGTAGTTGCTGGAGGGTGGAATAACCTTTTGTGAAGATTAAGCTGCTGGAATTGCTGTCTATGTTTTTCGGTAGCTTGATGTAGCTGGTTGCAGACCCTCTTTTTTTTTTTGGTAAGTAATTTGGATTAATGGGAGAAAAAATTACAAAATCAATGTTTTATCTCCAAGTATTTTGACTTTGATTTAAAACATGAAATGTTAGGGCATACCCCGAGCAAACGGTACATCAGATAATACATAAAAAGCCTCTAGGGGGACAACGTTCTACAGAAAAATCAAAATATGAAAATTTTAAATTTCCTTCATAAAAATTATGAAAAATGGTTCAGCACCAGAAGCACCAAAATCTGAACCAGGCAAGGCAATTTTCCTTCATCAGAGGGAACCAGCAGCCGTTCAAACAAAGCCGCATCGCACACCACTCCGACTTTTAGAGTACAAAGGCACTCCGGCTTCATCATTCTCAAAGCGACTCCGGCCTCAACACACGCAAGCCACTCTGGCCTTGTAGTGTACAAAATGGACTCCGGAATACTCAAGGCCACTCCGGCCTTTTAACGAAACAGGCACTCCGGATGCTTAGCCACTCCGGCCTCATCTCACGCATGGCCACTCCGGCCAATGAGAGTACAAAAAGCACTTTGGATTCATCACTCTAGGCCACTCCGGCCATTGCGAACAAAAATCACTCCGTCCTTATCACATATATGGCCACTCCGGCTTTTTGTGTATTGAAGGCACTCCAGTCTCATAAGACACATATGGCCACGGTTCACGCAGCATCCTCCTTCAGCAGCAGCAAAGCAGGACCGACAAAAACCAGCAAAGAGCATAAATAACAGAAAGGCCTAAACAAAGAGCCGGTCACATCCCAGGCACCGTGCCTCCAGTCTCTCATGAATGAGGGACCCGAATGTACATGGGCTTAGATTTTTGCCTTCTCCGGGACTTGGCATACTGCCAGGTACCATCAAGCTCGGACGAAACATGGGGGTAGTCCTCTGCAATACCTCTTTAATCATGCCGCATCGGAGGGGTCTTAGAGGCAGAACTGTGGAGACCGGCCAATAATTCCGCCATATTGCTAAATTGAGATGCCGAGAAGGTCAATAACTCTTTCAACAGAGAGAACAGGTACCCAAAAACTACCTTCTCCATGACAAGGGACAAGGAGGCAATGTGGATTTGAGAACCTTCATCAACCAATAACATTCTGAGAGCTGCCAAACAAGCACTTATGGAGAAGTCCTGATCCTTCTCATCCAAGGAATAAGATGATTTGAATTCTGACTTTGTCTTCTCGCTAACAGTGTACCAGCAACTGTTCAAGAAATCGAGAACAAGGTCTTCATGTTCAGGATATAAGCCCGCAAAAAGTTGTTGAGAGGCATCAGCATCGAGTAATGACTGGATGGCCTGAAACATTGGGTCAGCCTCATCAGCCTCATCTACCTCGGACAAGGAAGACTCCTCCAAGGGACAGTAAT
The DNA here is from genome assembly GCA_025585075.1 of Nepenthes mirabilis. Classification (NCBI taxonomy): domain Eukaryota; kingdom Viridiplantae; phylum Streptophyta; class Magnoliopsida; order Caryophyllales; family Nepenthaceae; genus Nepenthes; species Nepenthes mirabilis. The sequence goes on along the minus strand of JAODPA010036912.1, from coordinate 5,172 downwards.
CCAGGTCGTTAACATCGGGTCTTCATGTGTAGACCCTCTCGTTGTGCATGTCGAAGAGGTAGGAGCTGGATTGGATGCTTTTTACTTCTGTTGCATTGTGAAGAATGGTTGATGGAGCTGCGATCCTGAGGGAACTGGTGCTCCAGGCTGTTAATTTGTCTCTGTTGCCTTGATTCATTTATGGGTTGAGGGAGCAAGTGATGGATTGGTTGCAGGCTCCTTTACTAAGATGTGAAGAATAGCTTGCTGATCTGGCCAACTAGTTTGTTGAGGTGCTGGTGCCCTCTCAGATGGGCTGTAATGTCTAGAGCTATTTGCTCCATTGTCATCCTATTGGTTTGGGCTGTAAAATATGCACAGGAGGGCTGTTGCTGATGCTAAAGCTACTGCTGGTGCTGCCGATTGTGCAATTGCCCACTGCCCTTACATGATCCCGGGATCTTGGATGAGCTGCCAGTATGCTGCTGATCCAGCGATGTTCCCAGCTGTTCATGCACTGCTCCCTGAATGCGGTGTGTGGCTTGTTTGCTGATATGGAGGAGCGCCTATACATCCTATTTAGAAGACTTGTTCTTCTGCATAGGACAGATCTCATGTTTGGTCGATTTTGTGGAGCGTTGTTCCCCTGGTGGACCCTTTTTTTGTGTTATCCTTTTGGTATCATCTGTTGTACCAAGCTGCTCGGGGAATGCCCTAACGTTTTATGTTTTATCCCCTTGTCAAAATACTTGGAGATAAAGTATTGATTATGTAATTTTTTTCTCCCATTAATCCAAATTTACTTGCCTACCAAAAAAAAATAAAGCTTGCTGGCTGGTCCGTGGATACTTGCTGGGAAAGCCATCTTTCTTAAGCAATTGCTTCTTGGTAAGCAGCTATACAAAGAAGTGCACAAATCATTCCCTATCTGGATCAACCTATTCAATGTACCAGTTGAATTTTGGTCTCCTATGGGACTTGGTTGGGTTGCCAGTGCTATTAGGAAGCCAGTTTAACTGTCCTCGAACTGCCAAAATAGATAAAGTTGATGTTGCCTGAATTTGTGTTGAAATTGATACGGACGCTTCCTTTCCCACAAGAATTGTCTGGAAGTCAAGCTCCGATTCATCCCATGATTCAACCTCCCAATCTGTGGTAAATGTTGAATATTCTTGGAAGCCTATTAGGTGTGGCCATTGCCTTCTCCTTGGACATGAGGAGTCCAATTACAAATCTCAGAGGATTACTAGGCCTACAAGGAAATCTCCCTCCACTCCATTTCCCACTAATCTTCCTTCTGCTGGTAAGGCTCAAAGGAAACGAGCTATGCAAAGGAAACGATCTCTGCATATTGCCTCTTCTGATGGCCTACAGAAAGAAGCTATTGTTACTGACTGCACTGCCAACCCCTTTGCCCCCCTTCTTACTGGCTGTGATCCTGAAACTGTTAAGGATCTAGATGTTCAGTGCCCACAAGCAGCTGATCAGATGGTAGCTGATGCTCTGGATGAAGATCCTGCCTCATGTACTTCCCATGCTGCTGCTTCTTTGGGATTGGTTCCTGCCGCAAAAGAGATTTTTTCTGTCCTCCTGGATCCTGGAGATACTGTTTTTTTTTTTGTAAGTAAGTAATTGCATTAAAAAGAAATTTAAGTAATTGCCTCATCGTCGGATTTTGTCCCTAAATCCCTAGGGCTCTCCTCTCTCCAGTTTCCTCGATTGGAGAAGAACGCGGCCCGTTCGGCACCTGATGCCTCGTTCTTGGAACATTTGAAATCAAAGGAGCTTTGCAAATCCTCTAAGGATGCTGCTGCCCCCCTTTCTTTGTCCGATATCATCTGGAAGGATTGCGAAGGCCTGGCTCCAGAGTTGGCTTTCTACCCCCCCAGACTGCTATTGGTGTTGTGGATTCTCTTTCCCCCCGCCTGATGTAATCAACCAAAGAAATCTTTTTTGGGGTTTCACCTTGGTCGGTCACTTCCTCGACTCCCCTCCACACTTCCTGGATGTAAAAGCCATAGCCAGGAGGATTTGGGCCCAATTTGGTCCCAAACATGTCACCGGAAATGAAGCCGGGTTCTTCTTTTTCCGTTTCTCATCTCTGGAGCTAATGGAGAAATGCATTCGGGCTGGTCCTTGGACGTTCTCTGGGAAAGCAATTTTCCTCAAATGTTGGGCTTCGGGAATGCCCCTAACCAAGGACAAACATAAGCGGTTTCCCATCTGGATCAAGCTATCCAATCTACCGATTGAGCTCTGGATCAATGCCGGGTTAAGCTGGATCGCAAGTGCCATTGGGATTCCCTTGCAACTCGACTCCAGAACAGCTCGAATGGAAAACGTCTCTTACGCAAAGATTTGTGTTGAAGTTGGTGTGGATGGACCCTTTCCCAACTGCATCGCCATTAAATCATATCCTGAATCTGATTCCATTTCTATGGTGAACGTGGAGTATAATTGGAAGCCCACTAGATGTGGGCGATGCCAGTTGATAGGGCATGTTGATGCCAAATGCCGTTCCAAGAATGTCAGCTGTCCCTGTCCTCCCATTTCTGCCCCTGTAGAAATTGACTCAAGGGACCAGCCTATGCCTCCCACTCTTGGAGACATACTGAATCAAGATAATGGTCCCAGGGTGGACGAAGGTCCCCTGAATCCTCTTGGGTTCTTATAGCACCCAAATTCTGGTCACTCCCTGGATGTAGCCTCCTCTGTAAACCAGTGGGATGAATCTGCTTTGATTGACGATGTTAAATGTGGTTTATATGAGGCTCGGCCATCTGGGGTAATGATGGGTCCTTGTGATGAGTCGCTAATTGATAAAGGCCCATCTGTTGCCGAGCCTGGAAGGTCGCCCCTGCCTCCTCTGCCTGAGGCTCTGAGGTCCAATTCTCCTCAAGGTTCTTTAGATATCTCCATGGATACTCTGAATTTGGTCTTTGAGCGCAGTTCCTATCCTCAGGCTTCCTCTGGCCCTGCTCCTCTCCTCTCTTATTCAGAAATTGTGCTTCAGAATCTCAATCCATCTGACTTGCCAAACGTAAATGTCCTTCCGATGCCAATCTCAAATAAGGATCGATTAGAAGCTATTGGGAATCATTCCACGGCTCATGGTGGTTTTGCCCATTGCCCGTCTCCTGCTGTTCTGTGTCATCTGGCCACTGGCTATTCGATGTCCCTATCGGATGCTACCGGTCTTATGGATAGTAAGATTTCATGTGACATACCTTATCCTGATGGTGCTGAGGGGGCTCTGCGCGATGCCCTGCCGCATTCGCTTGCTGCCTCTGTGTTGTCAGGCCCTCCTGATGCGCACTTCAAAGGTATGGACCCTGAAACTGATATAGATAGTGAGCCAACTCCTTGTTCTATATCTCGTCTAACAATAAAGTATGGTTTGCATTTGAAAAAGCATGAGAGGGCTGTCCCTGCAAGCCCCAGTGATTCCTCTATTGAAGTTTGTGTGGGCCAAGCCATTGACTTCTCCAAAGAGAAATTCTTTAGTGTAAATGAGGCGATGGCTATGGAGTATGAATCTTGGAAGCCATCTAAATCTCAAAAAAAGAAAAAATCCAAAAAACCAAAGGCTTCCCCTGGATCCTAGGTTTTGTTGCTGATGGGGCTTTGCTTGAATTATATACAGACTGATAATAATTTTTGAGTTGCTGGTAGGACAACTGTCATAATTTTTGGTGGCTTTGGCCTATCTTGGCTTGGTGGTTGCTGTCCTAAGGGGTGTTAGGATGATTGAGCTGGTGCCCCTGCCTCAGTTCAATGCTGATAGTTTTATTGGCGTGCTTGGTGCCCGGGTCTCCTTGGTTTTGTCTGCAGCAGGTTGCTACTAGACTTGTTTGCTGGTGTGGTGATGTCTGCTGCAGAGTATGCTGCTGAGTCTGCGTTTACTTCATTTAAATGCTGACTTATCTACCTGATGATGGTTTGTTGATGCTGAATGGGATGGAGATGTCTGCTGTTGGCTATGAAGTGTATGAGCTGCTGCTCCTGCTATTGCAATGGCTGGGGAGTTTATACAATGGCTTTCTTAGCTAGGCTGCAGCATATTGGGCTAATAGATTCTGCTGGAATGGCCCCTTTGTGCTCTGCCACTGGATGCTGATGCTGGAATGCCGAATTTGGCTCTTTGGTCTTTGCTGAAGCTGGTGTGCCGCTGCTCTTGAAGCTGAAGGCACTGCTGCTTTTGTTGAATGTGGTGCTGGACTGAATGCTCCGGCTGTTGTATATGCACCTGGTACTTTGGCTGGATGTGTCGGCGTTGTACACGATGCTGCGGTTTGAAGCTATTTTGCCTGGTCTTATTGAATGCCGGTCTGGAAATACCAATTGTTCGTTGGCGTGGCTGGCGCAATTGAAGCTATGCTGATTTCAGTTTTTTGTTACTGTGATGCTGGAATGTGGCTGGCTTTCTTGTTGTTATGCTGCTGACTTTGGAATGGTGGCCTCTAGTTTTGTTTCTAGTTTTGTTTCAGACAATTAAGGCGATGTTGTTCATTGGCCCGGCTACGTATAGCCGATTTAGATGTGGACCATCTAGTTACTACTTTATTTTTTTGTGATTTTCTCGATTGGTTCATGATTTGGATCATGGTTGTGTCAGGGGTATCCCCTAGCTCGTGTTTCAATCTCTAAGTTGGCAAAACACTTAGAGCTTGAATATCGTCTTGTACTTTCATTTATTTTAATTTCATTTACTTACCAAAAAAAGAAAAAACAGAATCCCCTAATACCATGACACTAATCATGAAATCCAAGAAAGAAAAATGTTCAATAAAGATCAAATCCACCTAATTAACACCTCCTTTTCATTTACCAAAAGGAAATTGTAATGGGATAATTGCCAGGAGCTGCATTTTTTTATCATGGGATTTTTTGCCTTAAGGGACGAGTCCAGTGTATGAGGCCTGAGGAAGGCAGCCAAAAAGGATGCAATGCCATGGAGAGCCTCATCCTTGTGTAGCAGGCTACTACCAAGGAGAGGAAGGCCAACCAAAGTCTTGGAATTGCTGATGATCTAATGACCTTCCCCGAGTACCGTTTAGAGAGAGAAGCTCCGTCTTCTCTCTTCCCCGATTTCAAACTCGTCGCCTTTGCCCTGTCCCGCCTCACCAATCTTCTCGTCGGCGCCCATGGCGCCGGTCCTCCATTCCCTCTCCTGTTTTCCTTCAAAAAATTCCC
>JAODPA010036901.1:0-12192 GCA_025585075.1 Nepenthes mirabilis | reverse complement strand
AGTATATTAACCACTTACTTGATTTAACCGGCCAATTAAGATGAACATTTAGTTCGTTTAACCGTTTGAAAGGGGTTAATAGTATGGTTTAATAAACCATCCGGTAGAATTTTGGTCTTTTATATATTTAGTAGTCTATTTACTCAGTTATTCGATGATTTAGTCATTTAAAAATACAGTCATTCAGTTTGATTCGTTTTGATTTGGGCTTAATAACTTAATTGATTTATATATCTCTATGAATTTATTATTTATGGGCCCCTTATACTCATAGGTCAAGTCAGTCATATTTTAGGCGATACCCAAAACTAACCCCATTCTTGGAAGTTAATGTAAGGATCGCATTCAATTATACTAATATTTATTCTGGGATACAGCTTCGGTGTAAATTAAATTAATCGGACCGGAGTAAGCATGACTAATGAACTCGAATGGCAACCGAATAAATTCCGTTGGATAAGAAGATAATTCGACAGCTGAAATTTGATTTGATTAGCAATCGAATTAAAATCCAGTTGAAGAGGAAAGGCCTGGGTAGTAGTGGCATATAAATGTTCGGTTGAAAAGCAATGTAAAATCTGATTCTTTCTTGCTTCAGTTCTCCTCGACAGTAGCCCATAACACCAAAGTCAGAATTCCTCCAGCCACAACACAACTCGGGCAACAACTTCACTACACTCGGCAAAATTTGGAGAATTAAAAGCTGCTCACGGCTGCTTACTTCAGCAAAATCCCAGCAGCTGAAGTAAACTTTCCCACGGCAGCAGCAGCTTTCCCACACAGCAGCAGCTCTCCACGGCGGCAGCAACTCCAAAACTTCAGCAAAAGGAGCAGCTTACCTCAGCAAGCATAAGCAGCATGTATCACCAAGATTTAGCCACCAATTAAAGCCCTCTACTAGGCAAAATGCTAAGCCAACAAACCAGCAAACAAAGGGATTATTCAGCAAGCTAATTAGGGATACCTGGCTGGTTTCAGGAAGGAGTTTCAGGTGGTTCTGGCAAGATTGGTGACTCAGCATTCCAGCCTCTAAAAATTATAAGAGGCGTGTGAAGAAGAGAGGAAGAAATAAGAGAAGAAAACCGAGAGAGAAGAAAAAAAAATTAAGACTACTGTGTACAGCCAGTTTACATATGAAAAATTAAGACTACTAAAAATGAACCATTGAACCGGTTCATCAAGCCGGTTTATAAATGATGAAAATTGATAGTAAAAATCAGTATGGATCAACCTTTGAACTGACCGTTAAATCAGTCATGAATCGATAACCAAGTCCTTAAGAAATTATACTAAAAATTGATTGAAGGAATTAACCCGCGTAGGCCCCAAATCAACTACCGAACTAGTAACCGAATCAGTCGAATCTATCACATATTAAATTTAAATTTTAACATAAGTAAAAGTTTAAAGTTAAAATTACTAAAATGGACAATATATTGGTTTCTATTACGATTTACGATTTATTACTAAATATTGTATTTTATGATTGTATGTTACGATATTATGAAAAGTTTATATGGAAGCTTGCAAGTTTCAAGAATGATGATTATTTTCTTCCGGTGTGGAGAAAATTAAGGAAAAGTATTAAGAACAAAGTAAAAGCTTCAATAAGAAGTTTTCAAGTTTTGAAATATGGGCTAAGAAATTAGACTAATGAATCATTTTTAGCGGGTGATATTCCTCAACATACCTTCAGATATTATAATGAAAACTTGAGGACTGCCTCTCGGCCATGGGATAACTTTTGGCGGCATAAGTTATACCCTGTATATTGGATTAAAAGTATACCGCCCACTCTGGGTGTTGAACAGGAGGGTCTGGTATTAGATTGCAATCATTTCCTCGATTGACCGCTCTGTTAGTTGGTAAAGCCTACTAACCCTAAACCCTAAAGACAAATAAAAATTATGACTCAGAGAAGAAAAAGTTAAAGAAGACAAAAATTCATGCGTATTTTATATGATTATTATTCCTCTAATGTATATATACATATTAAGTATAAATGTTTATGTCTTTGTTTATATGTACATTGCTCAATATTTAGCCCACTTTCATATCATTTTCCTAATCCTTTAGATGACGATCAGGAGTTGATACCCGATGAGTAGGAGTAAAGACCAAAGTGGTTTATGCTTATGTATTTAATGTATTTTGATGAAAATGTTGTGAATAAATGAAAGTATGAAATTGATTTTGTAATGAAATAAACATGACTTTATACTTTCGTAAGTTATTATTATGGTCATAATTTATACTTTTGCAGGACTTTATGATAATGAGTTGGGTAGTTAGTGAGTATCTCTAAAGAATTCGACATTGTATTTTATTTGTATAGTATTGGAGCTACTTATGAACGTGACGATAGTGTGGATCCTGTGTATAATTAATATATATTATCTATACTTATATGTAATACGGCATAAGTATTCATAGATATAAGTTGAAGGAAGGAAATCCGTGACAGGTAGTATCAGAGAGAGATGCTTTAGGATTGATTAATCTTGTGCGGAAGCTTAGACTATGTTAGACACATAAGGCTGAACTGGTAACAATAACAGGAAAATTAGTTGTCGATTCTAGTGATGGCCTTAGAATAAGTAATTGTTAGTATGCTTTGAACTAACCTGAATTTTTAAATTTGTACTAATAGGATTATAGAAATGACGGATAGTTGAAGACGTACCTGAGTTGATAGATGTCAAAATCAGGAAGCGGAATATTCAAAGTTGTTTGTAAAAATGGCGGATTTTATGGAGACAATGGGGCAGCGTAACTTAACTACAACTCCTACCCTAGTTTCGGCTTCTACCGTAAATCTTGGAACATCAGCTTACGACCATTTTATGAACAAACATGTACCCAAATTTTTGGGCGAACCGGATCCAGTCAAGGCAGAGACTTGGATTTGAAGACTTAAAAAGGTATTCTCAGTTATACGATGTCCTAAGAAGGATAAAGTTTTATTTGCTTCATATCGGCTCGAAGGTAAAGCCGATCATTGGTAGTCAATAAAGAAAAAAGCCCTAGGAATGCCCAAGAATAAGATTATTTAGGGCATGTTCGAAGAAACTTTTCTAGAGAAATATTTTTCCTCCAACTTTCGGGAGCAAAAAGAGGAGGAGTTTATGTGGTTAAGGCAAGGGAACCGTATGGTAGTTGAGTATGTCACAAAGTTTACTAAGCTATCTCGTTATACTTCTTTTATGGTGGAGGAGGAGATATGGAAAGCGAAGAAATTTCAACAAAGATTATGGGACAAAATCAGGAAGCAACTATCAACCCTGGAGTTATAGACTTACAGAGAGGAACTAGATTGAGCTTTAATATTTGAAAATGAGTTTGGAAAGGAGAAATTTTTCAAGAAAAAAAATGTTTTATCATAGCAATGCAGGTGCAAGTTCTAGTTCGGGATAAAGAGAGTTAAGTAGGCGGAGCAAGAGAAGAAGGTTAAACAGGCATCACCAGGCCAGCGAGCAGTGGCGACTCCATGTCCTCATTGCGAAAAATTACATGGTGACAAACCATATTTTAAATTATTGGGAGTCTATTTTAATTGTGGTCAGGCGGGCCACGTCATAAAGAATTGTCCTCTCCCAAAGCGGACCGAGAGAAAGAAGCCCACCATCTCAGGCAAAGCATTTACAGTCACCCTAGAGGAGGCAAAAGTATCTCCTAATGTGGTCGAAGGTACTATTCTTAGTTGCAATGTTTCGGCCTGTGCGCTGTTTGATTTAGGATTCACTCGTTCATTTGTGTCTCCTCAAGTTATATGCCATTTTGCATCATCTCCACAAATTTTAGACTTTTTCTTAGTAGTGTCAACGCCTATGGAATCATCGGTCATTACCGACATTATATACCCAAAATGCGTAGTGACAATTAATGGGTTGAAAATGGTGGTGGACTTAATTTTATTGGACATGTGTGATTTCGATGTAATATTGGGGATGGCACCGTTTGAAACTTTGTGTGGGAGGAAGTGTCAATATTCAATTCATTGGGAGGAAATTGACGATCGACAGCTGCTAGGTCCAGGTTATCTAAGAAACCTCTAAGAAAATTTGCACGAACCACGAGAAATTAAAAGTAAGTTAACAAAAGAGCTATGCAAATCGAAGGAAATCGGATCTACATTTTCGTGTGGATGATTATGTTTTCCTGAAAGTATCACCAACAAAGGGAACAACCAGATTTGGGAGAAAGGAAAAATTAAAACCGAGGTTCATCGACCCCTTTGAAATCTTAGAGAAAGTTGGAGAAGTCGCTTACTGATTGCCTTTACTGCTAAATTTATCAAAAGTGCACAACATGTTTCATGTGTCGATACTTCAGAGATATGTGCACGATCCAACCCACGTAATTGATTACGCCCTTCTGACAATTAAAGAAGACTTGTCTTATGTAGAAGAATTCGTGCAAATCTTGAGACAAAGAAACCAATAGTTCCGTACCAAGACTATTCCTTTAGTCAAAGTCATGTGGCGTAATTGCTCTAATGAGGAAGCTACATGGGAGCGGGAGGAGGAAATTTGTAGTAAGTACGTTCATTTGTTCTTCTTAGGTATGTAAGTTTCTTAAATTTCAAGAATGAAATTTTTATAAGGCGGGTAGGATTATAAATATCGCATTCAATTATACTAATATTTATTCCGGGATGCAACTATGGTGCAAATTAAATTAATCGGACCGACGTAAGCATGATTAATGGACCCAAATGTCAACTAAATAAATTCCGATGGATAAAAAGATAATTCGGTAGCCGAAATTTGATCCGATTAGCAATCGAATTAAAATCCGGCTGAAGAGGAAGGGCTCGAGTAGTAGTGGCATATAAATGCTCGGTTGAAAAGCAATATAAAATCTGATTCTTTCTTGCTTCAATTCTCCTTGACAACAGCCCACAACACCAAAATCAGAATTCCTCCAGCCCCGGCACAACTCGGGCAGCAGCTTCACCACACTAAGCAAAATTTGGGAAATTAAAAGGCAGCCCACGGCTGCTTACTTCAGCAAAATCCCAGTAGCTAAAGCAAACTTTCCCATGGCAATAGCAGCTCCAAAACTTCAACAAAAGGAGCAGCTTACCTCAGCAGGTGTAAGCAGCTTGTATTACCAAAATTTAGCCACCAATTAAAGCCCTCCACTAGGCAAATTGCTAAGCCAACAAATCAGCAAACTAAGGGAATATTAAGCATGCTAATTAGGGACACCCGACCGGTTTCAGGAAGGAGTTTCAGGTGGTACTGGCAAGGCCGGTGACTCAGTATTCCAGCCTCTAAAAATTATAAGACGCGTGTGAAGAAGAGAGAAATAAATAAGAGAAGGAAACTGAGAGAGAAGAAAGAAAAAACAGAAAGAAAACAGAAAGAAATAGAGGGAGAGCTGAGGGACAGAACCGAAGGCAGTAGAAGGAAGAGAGTTCAGCTGAATATTTTGGCAAGTCTACTCAAATTCCTTTCTTCAATTGCTGCTGTTTATTGTTAAATACTTAAGTATTATTATTCTAATATTTAATTTACCTGATATTTTTTATTACATCACCATTTTAACATGAGATATGCACGACTGAATTTTTGAGTCAAAACCAGTAGCTGAACTAGCTTCTGAAATTCGGCTAAACCGGCGATCAAATAGTCTCCACACTGGCTCAAATTTGGTGACTAATGAGCTAAATCTCTTATTTATGCTATGACAAATCGGCTCATAAAAATGGGTTGAATCGGTCACTGAACTAGGTCTCATATTAGCAATTGGACTAACCTCAATAGTTAGGCTGATATCCGAAATTGTAGCATATGAACCGGGCCCTAAATTGGATGAAAAGGCAACCATAGTGACTTAAATATCTTGTAATGATATTAAAGTATAACTCTGTAAAAATTAGCCATGAACCGGTCATGAGCTGGTCACCAAAACAGAAACAAAATCCGGCTACATCAAAACATACTAATATAGAATATCTAATTATAATTTTGACCCAAATCGGCTGAAATATCAACTTGAATCAGCCATAAATCGAACAAATTTTTAAAAATGAGTCTCTTAGCTATAAGAGGACTTCACAAACCAGTCAAGAACTGATCTCAAATTGGTTATAAAATCAATCATAACAGACATGGCCCCTTAACATCCATGCTGATGCTGAACCTGACAGGTTGAAAAAAATTGATCGAATCGGATCTAATTTGATAGAACCGACAGCCGGCCTAGCCAAAGTATTATATATTGAGGCTAACCTATCTACTAGTGAACTGGCCACCCCAAACTCGTTGAAATGATTATTGAACTGGGCCCTAGATGGTGCCAGAATTGGCTACCAGCTTCCTAGTGGAAGCTAGAATTATGGCCACTGAACTGGTTTAGTTTCGGTTCCCAAATCAGTTGAACTGGCACCCAAACTTTACTAAGATATTATGGGATAATGTTAAAGTATTAACCAGTAAAAAAAAGATTTGAACCGCCCCTCAAACCAGCAAGATGAACCGACCAGCCTGCTGAAATTTTCAGCTCACAAATATGTAATGAACCATTGAACCGGTTCATCAAGCCAGTTTATAAATGATGAAATTTGATAGTAAAAAAAAAAAGGACCAACCATTGAACCTACCGTTAAATTGATCATGAACCAATAACCGAGTCCATAAGAAATTATACTAAAAATTGATTGAAGAAATTAACCCGAGTTGACCCCAAATCAACTACCAAACCGGCAACAGAATTAGCCAAATATATTACATGTTAAATTTAAATTTTAACATATGTGAAAGTTTAATGTTAAAATTACTAAAATGGATAATGTATTGGTTTTAGTTATGATTTACAGTTTATTACTAAATATTATATTTTTTTGATTGTATGTTTCGATATTATGGAAAGTTTATATGGAAGCTTGCAAGTTTCAAAAATGATGATTGTTTTCTTTTAGAGTGGAGAAAATTAAGGAAAAAATATTAATAACAAAGTAAAAGCTTCCATAAGAAGTTTTCAAGTTTTAAAATATCATCTAAAAAATTGGACTAATATATCATTTTCAGCAAGTGATATTTCTTGGTATACATTAGGATATTACAATAAAAACTCGAGGATTGCCTCTCGGCCATAGGAAAACTTTTGGCGACATAAGTTATACCACGTATATTGGGTTAAAAATATACCGCACATCTTTGGGTACTAAATAGAAGGGTTTGACATTAGATTGTATAGAATTATATACAATTATTTTCTCGATTGATCGCTCCATTAGCTTGTAATGTCTATTAACCCTAATCCCTAATGACAAATAAAAATTAAGACTCGAAGAAGAAAAAGTTAAAGAAGATAAAAGTTCATACATATTTTATATGATTTATGTTCCTCTGATATATATATCTATTTTAAGTATAAATGTATATGTCTTTACTTATATATACCTTATTGAATATTTGACTTACTCTCTTATTATTTTTTTAATCCTTTAGATGACGATCAAGAGTTAGTACCCAATGAGTAGGAGTAAAGACCAAAGTGGTTTAGGCTTATGTATTTAATATATTTTGATGAAAATATAGTGAATGTATGAAAGCATGAAATTGATTTAATAAACATGACTTTATGCTTTCACAAATTATTATTATTGTCACTATTTATACTTCTGTAGGACTTTATGGTAACGAGTTGGGTACTTAGTAAGCATCTCTAGAGAATCCGACACTGTATTTTATTCGTATAGTATTGGAGCCACTTATGAATGTGGCAATAGTGTAGATATTGTATATAATGAATATATATTATTTATACTTGTACATAATATGGCATAAGTATTCATGGATATAAGTTGAAGAAAGGCGATCCGTGACAATTAAATTCAAACTTTGATGGTACGTCTGGTTGTTAGAATGAAATAAAGTAGGAATGAATAGTTATTCTCAGGGAATATAATATGATGGGAATAGAGTTGAGAATAGAGTTAAATCCAAAAGATTCTTTGATTGTTTAACTGCTCTTCTTCATTCCAAAATACTTTGTTTCATAGCTCATTTATTGGCTAAAAAAGAGTTGCTCTCGTTTTATCTTCATCTAAATTTTCAAGTCTCACCATTTGATGGAATTAGCTAATACTTGGCAGATTAGAGAGGAGAGTTCACCTAAAAGCTACTGCATTCCTTTAAAAAATGTCTATGAAATCTATTTTGGTTACCATTTTTATATGAAAAACCATTTTGATTTTTTTCTTTTATGTAATATCTTGAGCCGAAGTGATCCTCGATCTAGAAAATTATTTTAGATGCCTTATTCTACTTGGTGTATTATTGCTCATGCATTTTCCTTTTATCAGATTAGTATAAGCATCCATTGTGGGACATCTAGATTCTTACCATTTATTTGTTGGGGAGTCATCTGAATAGATATCACTTGGCTTACGTGCCGTGATGATTCCCTTTACTTTCTATTAGCTGATTTGAGTCATCTGGTTGGATGTTTATTCTAGTGATGGCCCTATAATTCTTTTGTTGTTGATGAGATTCATTCTTGATGTTTTTTAATTTTTGTTTAAGTCCACCAATTTAAAGCTCTCTTGTAAGAATGATTGTGTCCAAAAATGAATAAAAAAAGTATATTCTATTTATATATACAAATTGTAATTGTTAATCTATTTCTTTTACATTTTAGACTTATATTCATCCGCATGAAATTATGAGTTATCAAAAGTTTAGATTGATCAAATTATTCAATTGAACATATTGTTAATTCTTGGTTTTATGACTTGAAAATTTTCTAAATGATAACTTGATAAATAAGTAACAATTTAGTCTTCTGATAACTCGACCTTTTAAAAACTCTATCTTTTGACCAATCAGTTTTTTAACTTGGATTTTTGATAACTTAAATTCTTGATAAATTAGGACCCTTAATTAAATAATTTGAATTTCAAATTAGAAGAGTTTCCCAAATAATTTGAATTTCAAATTAGAAGAGTTTCCCAAATTTATTTTATGAGGTGAATTGGTCATTCAAAACATTATATGATGAGAATTAAGTTAATGATGCTATAATCATAATGACTTTTATAACTAAAAAGACTCATTTTTAGTGCATTTAATGCAACATGAGGTGGTTTTTAAATTGTGGCATTTCTTAATCATTTCAATATGTAATGTTTTTGTTTTAGATTGATAGGAAAACTTATAAGCATCTGGTTAGGAGAGTAATATGTTGTTTGGATCAGTATTGTAGTTTAAAATGCATAATTTTCAATTTATATTATCCTTTTAAAATCCAACATCTTTCACTTCTTTTCAAATCCTAACAGTGCCTTCTTCTATACTTTTTGTCAAAGAACAAACCTTCCAATTTCTCTAGTCGTTTTACTTTCAATCTCTTCAGCTTCATGAAACACTTCAAAGAATGTTTTTTGACATTGTTTCTTGCTTGTCCATGGATGATATAGTTGACATCTATGACAAATATAATATTATTTCTAGTATTCTTTTGAGAGTTCCTTCGCCCGGTGAGAGAGTTTATTATTCAAAATATGTCTTCATTACTGTATATGAAACTCATTTGAAAGATGGCTTTTAAATTCCTCTTGTAAGGAAATTCATTAAAATAATGAAGGCTTTTTAAATCTTCATTATCCGTTTTCTTCCTAATACAATTAGATATATTATAGCATTGTGTGATTTCTTCCAATAACAGAAATTTAGGTTAGATGCTTAGATGGTTAAGGTTTTTTTTTTTTTTTTTTGCTTTAACTTAGAAAGCGATTAGATATATTTAACTCCTAGAAATGAGTTCAAAATAAGTGAAGAAAACCACAACTTGGTGAAGAACTAAAAGGATAGATTCTTTTGATTAAGGTTTCCATTAATTAGATTTTGTCGAATAATTGAGGTAATATGAACCTAACATTTTCTGGTTCGGTTCTTAAGAATAAACTTTCAATAGTTAGATTTGAATTTGAACTAGTAAAAGAATATCCAGTTGAGTTATGTAAAATTAGCAATTTTTAAACCTAAACTGTCTTGGATATTATTAATTGGTATGTTGTCTTTGGAGGGAAACCCATTGCTGTTATGTGCCTTGTCCAATAAAGAGGAGGAATGGTATTTGTATGAATTCTCCTCCTAAGGTTTGTATTGACTAGCTCAATATTTATACAATAATTTTGCCAATTCCTTATTTGGATGATAATGAGGTTTTAAAAATTATTAATGAAGTTTTTAAGGACTGTGTAGTTGAACTTCGGGCTGATATGAGAACTAAATGATCTAAACAGCAATTAACTCTGGCCATTGTTTCTTCTCCCGTCACATTCCCAAGATAATAAATACAGGTCAATAATATTAATCCATAATAATATAAAATCCAATAAATAACATCAATAACTATAAATTCGATTCGGGTGTCATAATTTATACATACACAGGACCCAATACATCAAAGTCCATATAGGACGTCATCGGATATAAATTTGGATATCATAACATAAGACCTGTTATCAATACATCACAAGGAAAATATCTAACACAAGATTAACTCATCAATATAATATAATCATCTTATAATTTTTCAATACAGAATCCACATCCCACAACAGGCCATACATAAAAACCAAATGCACCCCCAAGATCTAAAGCATAACCAACATAAACATCTCCACTCACTGATGAAGATATGCCGCGTGAGAACATATTCAAACTTCTACAAGCGTTTGCAAACTACTGGTTTGAAGGGATAAAATATAAAAACGTAAGTTTAGGGCTCAACAAGTATCATCATCATATATAAAATGACACATATAAATCAGAGGGAATGGATAATGCATTACAACAGTGTAAAAGCAAAGCACAAAGTCTGTGAAATCCCTAAAAATCGAGATGATGTCTTATACTAAATTATCGTCCGTATCAAACAGTCTCTTTCGGATATAATCATTATAAATCACGATACGATAAAATCTCATAACCAATATCATATCATATGATCCAAGGTCACATAAGTTATAACCATCACCACTTCAGTGTGGGACATATATCATCATTCAGACCCAAAATCTTATATACAGATATCAAGAGAATACACCAAAACTAAATCAGAAAATGAAAACATGTGTTCCGAGTTTTTGCACATATCCATTCGTATGAGACATTCTTGTCGCCTATCCGTGGGTCAATCCCCGTATTTTAAATCATCGTCCACTAAAATACATGTAAAAAAATAAAGTATATATGAAATCGAAAAACCAAATATGTAAATGACCAACTTGAGGAAGAGCTATACATACTCCCGGTAGCCTTAAGCCATATTAATTACAGTTTAGGCCAGCAGGCTAGATTACCTATGTACTTTATTTTTCATAGGTAAGGTTGTTCACTATATTTTGCCACATACTGCTTTGAGTACAATATCAAATTTAGTTATATATTAGGACGTCCAAATATATTAGTTTTCTTTAATTCTCTACGATGGTTCTCGTTAAAACACATGGGAGAGGTCTACTACAACAAAGCTCACCTTCCTACCAGCAAAAGGAAAATCACATATCATATATGTCCCCGTTGGGAGCGGAACCATACAAATCTCATACCTCGAATCATATATAACGATCTCTCAGGTCTCAGACTGTCATGGTCCCGTAGTGACCTCTCTTCCGGCAGCTTGCGTGTGGACCGACGTAGAGCTTGTTCATAGTTTCACAATATACGGATACATAAATATATACATATATATTATCCGGGTATCCACAAATCATAAAACCCTCTAAACTCACAAATGCCAGTGAAAATCACCAAACATTCGGTAAAACATACATACATGTATACAATAAACAAATTTAGTGTATATAAAAATACATGCATAGTAATAAAATCTCTAAATAGTTGTCAAAACACATCAAAAATTAAATCATACTAAGAATAAGGAGAGAGAATACTTATTTTAACCTTATACTTTGCAGATACTTCGGAGCACCTGAATCGCGTGTTTCTCTTTTCAGTCGCGCTTCTTTCTCTCTACTAGCATGCTTTCTCTCCTCCACGCTGTGCTACCTTGCCCGCGAGCGCCGCTACATCTTCCTCTTCTTGCCGCTGCCGTCCTTCCCCAGCGAGATCTCTCTCTCCTTACCATGCATTGCCGCCACGCTGATCTCTTCCCTCCTCGCATTGCTGCCACGCCACCTTCTCCTTTTCCTGCCTCTTCTTCCTTATTCTCCTC
>JAODPA010036890.1:0-12192 GCA_025585075.1 Nepenthes mirabilis | reverse complement strand
GCCTAAATTTCAATAAGTGTATATATACAATATATAAATATATGTCCATAAATCAGATTATACAACATACGTGAAATCTGATAGGTCTAACTTTCCAAATATAGCAATCCAAGTCATAATTTTGTACTCATAGTTTGTCATATATACATGTATTAAATTATGCAAATTTACAAAATCATTAGAAGTCTAAATTATATAAAACATTTGTCAAACTTAGAAGACCAAAATCATGTGAGTCTGAAAGTCATGTCAAAACTTGTAAATCTCATAAAGTCAAAATATTTAAAATGTAAAATACGATATAAGTTAAATTCCAAAAATCAAATCACGTCAAATCGAAGAATTAGTGACTAGTGACTCGCACATCGATTAATAGAAAGACCAACTTTGTATATATGTTATAAATGCTCTTAATAACTTTAGACTGAAATACTATTATTTAAAATTCATAGATGGGTTGTTTACATATTATATCTTATAGATAGATTTAAATATCACATTTTTTTTTTACTAATGCTGATAGGTGTATTTCTCTAGTGCATTTAATGTACTAGGACATGCTTAAATATTTAAAACGTTTCAAGGACTATGTTATCATTAATCCACTTGACACAAAAGAACATGACATTCTTTTCGGACGATGATTATGAAACAAGCTTTAAGGACGTAAAAGGCCATATGACTCCCACCTTGATTTTAGCCATTTTTGGAAGATCGAAAGGTTTTGTAATATATTGTAATGCCTTCAAGAGGGGTTTCGATTGCTTGTTGATATAAAATGGACAAGTTATTACTTATAGGACATAGTTTTTAACACAATTTTGAGTTAACATGTGTTGTTTTTTGCCTTAAAGAGATGGAGATTCTACCTGTTGGAGAAGATTTTACGGTATACTTGGAACCAAAATATTTACAATATTTATTCTCTCAAAAGAAATTGAATATGAGACAAAGATGATGATTAAAATTATTGAATAACTATAACTGTGATATTTAATTTTAATTGAAAAAGGCCAACATAGTGGCGGATGTATTGAGTCGAATGTTGGTGGTTTTGATGGCCCATCTAATGATGAAGGAGATAGAAGTATTAGATGAGATGAATAAGTATAACATTCTGCTACACTTGCGAAGTAAACACATGATTTTGTCTTTCTTTGATATTAATCAGAGGTTTTTGAGAGTATTTATAAAATACAAATAGATAATCCATTGTTTGTGGTTATAGTTGGGGATTTAAACAGAAAGTTTACAATATCTAACTTTTTATTTAATTTATTTTGATATTATTTGTTATTTTAGATAATTTAGATATTTTGAATTAATTGTATCTTATAAAATTTTGGAGAATGAAATCAATAGGTTGGCACCAGGTATGCCCGAGTGGTGCATGAGAACCGATGGCCTTGGGCTAGCACCCGAGGGCTACCTAAGGCCTCACTTGAGTGCCGATTTGTGTGTGGTTGGTGTTTGAGGCGTACCTCAGTGGCGCCTGAGCGTTGGTGCCCTATTTAAGGCATGATTAAGGCACCGTTGGCCATTTTGCGTGAGAGAAGGAAAAGAGGAGAGAGAGAGAGGAGAAGGAAGAGGAGAGGTGGCATTTCAAAACATCATTTTAACAAATTTACTTATTATAAGGTTGAGACAAGTATCTATAAGTTTTATCTTTACTCTCTTTAAATGCTTGACAAAGTTTGTATATGTTTTTGAGATTTAATATTTATACATGCTATTTTTACTTGCTTTCTTTGTTTCCTTTCGTGCATGCATATATTTTTACTGATCGTTTGAAGAGTTTTATTTTAGATTTGTAAATATTTGAGGATTTTATTATTTTATAAAAAATAAAAAATATTTGAGACTATATTTATGTATCCATATATTTATATGAAAAGGGATAGAAAACTTATATGGACCTTACATTAGTATTCATGTATGGCTACGTGGGGATCTAAGTCACTACCTATGTTATTTGATATCTGATATATTATTTGTTCCTTTTCAGACAATGAGAGCTCTGTTTTTGACAGAAAAATATTTGTGAATTTATTTTTTGTTGGCAGAAAAAGGCTCTATTTGTAGTTGATCTATCATATCTGTATTTTAATTAGAACCATCATAATTGAATTGAATAGAAACTAATATATTCAGACGTTATAATATATGTACTAAATTTAATGATTGCATCCAAAATCGCGGATGACAAAATATAATAGGCATGTTTCTTATCTATAGGAGACAGAGTACATAAATGATCCTACCTATAGGTTTAAATAGTAAATAACTCTAACTTAAGATTATCAGGAGTATGTATACCCTTCCTCAAGTTGGTCTCTTGATTTTTTATTTTTTAATTTCGTACATATTTTGTATTTCTACATTGATTTATATTTAGATTTCGATTTGAGATTCGTAGGTTTACTCACAGATGAGATTTGGTTAGTCTCGTACATTTGATATATGATTTGTCCCAAAACATGTTTCGATTTATATGATTCTATTTTGGACTCTATTTCATACATATGTAATTTTGATCCAAACTCTATTTTGTTCTGTCTCTATTTCAGTATAGATTATGACCTGATTTGGATTATTTGGTTTTGCTCCAAATCACTTTTATTCAATATATGTCCCGATGGGACTATGTTTGATATAGACTCTAATTTGAATACTAGACTACCTTCAGATTTTTGATATCGAATTCAAATCTTTTACTCATTTTGAATGTGTTATGGACCCTCATTCTAATTTTGGACTTTATTATTTATTGTATATGATATTGATACTTGTTAAATTTTAAACTCACATTTTACTTTTCATCCCTTCAAATTAGTGGGCTTGGATGTTATGTAGGAGATTGGACATGATCTCACGCAACTTCTTGTATTTTGGTGAGTATTGTATTCATTCGGATATTTATTAGTATGGACTGTATTTTGGATATTTCGGATTGTCCGAGTATAGGCTTATGGTTATGTAATAAGAATGGTGTGGTTATCCATATATTTAGTTTGTTCTTGCCTTAGGACTATTTAGATCAGGTCATACTATTTATTATTCAGACAATTGTTCAATAAGGTTATGTGATAGGTTTTGAGTTCTGTTTATTATTATTATTTGGATGATAATAATTTTATGATTTATCTATTTGTCACACTTAGGTTTGGAAATTGTTTATTATTGTGGTATTGTTTTAGATTTTTAATTTTTACAGATTATATTTAATTAGACCTACTTTGGGTTCGAGTTTGTGACAAAATCAATTGATGAATTCAATGTTTAGACTAATGGTGTTTTGAGGTTTTGGGATTCGTTTGCGTACCTAATATTGAAGAAATTAAGAAAGAAATTTTTAATGAGGCTTATTAACTAAGGTATATGATCCAACCAAGGATAAACAAGTTATATCAAGATTTATGGAAGATCAATTGGTAAGGAAATATGAAGAGAGAAATTGTAGATTTTTGTGAGAAGATAAATAATCTGTCAATAAGTGAAAGCTGAATATAAAAAAACTATTGAATCTTTTACAACCAAATCTTATTCCTATTTGGAAAAGGCAACTCAATAAAAAATTTTCAGTAATTATAGATTGATTGATAAAGTCATCATATTCATTGTTGTTAGGGTGATGATCTTCAGAGATTGTTTGTCAATGTTGTACATTAATGAGATAATAAGACTTCATAGAGTTTTGATCTCAATTGTGTTAGATCATCCAGGATTTGTATCCATATTTTGGGATAGTTTTCACTAAGAGATGAGCACAAACTTATAGTTTAGCATGATGTTTTATACGTAAATAGACGAACAGTTGGTGCACACAATTAAACTTTTGGAATATATGTTAAGAGCTTAGGCTTTGAAAATGAAGGAAAATCAAGATAACCGTTTGCTATTAGCTAAACTTGCCTACAATAATAATTATCAGACAAGTATCGGGTATGATACCTTTTGTATTATATGGCAAACCGCATTATTTTCTAATAATTAGGAAGAAATTAGAGATTGAAAGTTTTTGGACACAAAAGTGATTCAAGAAATAACAGAGAAGATTCATTTGATCTGAAGTGGGTACTAAGTAGCTTAAAATCGACAAAAGAGTTATGCGGATCGTTGAACATTCTAACTGAGTTTCAAGGATGGCAATCCTATGTTTCTAAAAGTACCTCTATCAAACAAAGTTTCAAGGTTTGGATCAAACAAAAAATTAAAAATCAGATTCATTAAGCCATATAAAATTTCAAAAAATATGGAGCAGTGGCTTACATATTAACATTACCTTCAACTCGGTAGATTTTCCTAATGTTCTTCAGATATCAATGCATCAAAAGTATGTTTTATCTTTTGCACATTGTTGAGAATATACCCTTGATGATTATTGTAGATTTATTGAAGAACCAATTCAGATATTTAGACAACAAGATCAAGTATTTCATATGAAAGTTATTCCCTTAGTATAAAATTGTAGAGCAACCATTAACTCAAGAAAGCCACGTGTGAGTGTGAAGATATCTGGGAGAAATCATTTATTTCTCAATTAAGGTACATAATTTTTTAGAACAAAATTTTCATAAGGAGGGCAAGAATGCAACATTCAAGAACAAATTTTGATGTATTAATATTGAATTAAAATAATTGGTAAAATTATTAAAGATGATTGCGAATTCAAGTGAGGCTTTGAGTGTTGGACCGTTATATTTGGCACCTAATGTGCGCATGAGTCATGTTTATGCACCGATATTAGTATAGGTGGCTTCTGAGGTGTGTGTGAAGAAAACTTGTGGTGCCTCTAATATTAGCCATGCTTGAACTGCGCATGAATGAAGCACGTGCATGCCTAGTAGATTAGTTGGTGCTTGATACAGGTATGAAGGGTTTATATAAGTCAATTACAAACTATGGGTGCTTAAGGATACACAAGGGGATGTCCACGCACCACCCATTATTAGCTCTCATGCGCTAGTCTATTTATAGAGACAATTTTTCTTCTTTCTAGCCCTAGCGATCCGATCACTCTGACTCAGTAGTTCAGCCGCCCTTCAGATCAGCAGTTCGGTGGCCGTTTGAACTCGACAGTTTAGTCACCCTTCGGATTCAGTAGTCTGGTCACCCTTTGGAGTCAATAGACTAGTCGCCATTCGGACTCGGCAGTTTAGTTACCCTGACTCGACAACTGGTCACAGAGTACAAGTACGATCGTCGTTCGGACTTGGCAGTCTAATCACTCTTTGAATTCAGCAGTTCGGTTACTGTTTGGACTCGGTAGTCCAGTTGCCCTTCACATTCAGCAGTCTGGTCGCCCTTCGGACTTGGTAGACCAGTCATCATTCAGATTCGGCATTCCGGTCACCCTGACTTGGCAGTCAGTCACCCTTCGGATTTAGTAGTTTGGCCACTTTTCTAACTAGGAAGTCTTGTCACCTTTTGAATTCAGCAGTCCGGTAGCCTTTTGGATTTAACAGTCCGGTCACTTGACTCGGTAATCTAGTTACCCTTCGGATTTAGCAGTCTGGTCGCCGTTCAAACTCAACAATCTAGTCACCCTGGCTTGGTAGTCTAGTTGCCGTTCAGATTCAACAGCCTAGTCACCCTGATTCGACAGTCTGATTTCCCTTCGAATTTAGTAGTCCGGTCGTCCTTGACCTTGGCACCTGGTTGCTCCTCCGACTCAGCTTTGCCGGATCGCCCCTCGGACTCAACTCCGGTTGACCTTCAGAATTGCTACCTATTAGATCACCGTGCGTAGTTCGCGCATGCAAAGACCACAATACTCTATTTCAGTATTGAACCTGCTAGATCATGCTATCAACCGGATATGGGTTTACACATTAGTGATCCATAATCCAATAACTATATCATGTCGATCCCAAACCGTCTGCACCCATCCAAAGGTGTAACACCAGGGCTCAATCCTCCGACTTCTAGATGATCGAAGAGAGCCACTATCCTCAGAGGATCTAGAGGCCTGACGACCTCGAAGCCAAGGTGGCCTCAAGTGACAAGGCCTAACAACCATAGCCAAACAGCCAACCAAGAACTAGAAACAGACAGAAGACTGGGATGCCCTTAGGTGTGGAGGGCTATACCCCTTGCGCACGGCCTCCCATGCTAGAAGACGTTGCCTACTTGTCGGCCAAGGTCCTCTCCCTTTCGACACCAAAAGGTTACACATCAGCAAATAAGTGAAATTAGTACTTGTGCTCTAGCCAGCACGTTGCCCAGAGACATCATCTCGATGGCGACGACCCTACGGGTAGCCATGGTGATATTCGGTCTTGCCTTGGACATCATGCATTAGCGGCTATGGGTCCCATGCGCTTGCCTTGACAGCCTATGACTGGGGGCTCTCTCTTCCCATGCACAAATTTCAACACTCCAAAAAGGAGGAGTCGGAGAAACAAACCACTCACAAAGAAAATCTTATCCGCCTGAGGATCTCAGTATTCAGGAGGATCCGAACGATAAGGCCCATTCTCGGTGGAAGGATTGACCAGGTTATGGAATACAGGACAAAAACCCAGAGTAGTGACACCTTGCTATTCTCGAGATGATCAGTAACATTATGCCCGTGAAGAAGACTTCTGTAACGTCGATAGGTATCCAACTGTTCCCTCACGGGGGCAAGTGGATCAACCAGAGAGGCCTTCAGAGTGTTTGACCTTCTATTTGCAAGTGACCTCATTGGATTAATAGGCCTAACCTGGTGGCTTGGAAAGGTTGATGCAATGATAGTGCCTTGCATTGGCCCCATGTAGAGTAGCAGATTTTGCAAAATCTGTTACTATACTCATGATGGGGGCTCGACGTGCTTGGCTAGTTACTCGTCACACTAAGCAGAAACGTCCCCATATGCTAACAACTGGCCCCAAGGCATGCAAATGCTTGAAATACCGATCAGCACCTTTTTTCGGATTGCATGCGTCCATCCCAAGGTGTTATGCCAGGGGCTCCACCCCCCAACTCCTGAGCAATCGAGGCGGTCCAACATCCATAGAAGATCCAGTGGCCAGACAACCTCGTGATCCAGGCAGCCACAAGTGACAGGGTTAGGCTGTAGCCAGAAAACTAATCAAGCCATGTAGCGCAGATGAAAGCCCAGACCAAAACAGTCCATGCGACTCCGGTGCCGCAAGAAGGCTCCCTTCTTGGGAAGGAACTCCACGTAGTGTCACGAAGAGTAAGGCTGCATATTTGAGGCCGCCAGTGTGAGCGGCTAGTGCCCCTTCTAATGGGGAACATTCCTGGCGTTGGCAATCCTCTAGAGTAAGACACACTAGTTACGACTTTAGGCCAAAAAACCAGTCACATGACAATGCTTCTCGTCAGCCCATGCATAGCTGCGAACTCCCGCAAAAGTTATCGCAATCCTTGCAATGAGGGCTCGACATGCTCGACCCACTATCCAGTAGGCATCGCTAAACCAAGCACCATATTAGTCCAGGTTGCCTAAGGGCATGCCAGCCGACAATGAAACCCGTACCACTGGCCATCAGACCACCCAGGACGGTAGTAAGGCGCTGCCCAACTAGTCCATGGTGAAGGACCAAGTCCCACGGAGAATAGAGGCCATAGGCTAAAGTGCCTACCAAAGTACCTCGACGACATTCCAAAGTAGTACACATTTGCCATGCACTCAGGACCGTGAATTGCTCCCAAGGGTCCAGTGCACCATCCATCGCGAGTATTGTCAACGATTTTGTGCCAATTTCAGGTAAGTCTCGCATACATCAAACTGGGTGTTTGAATCATACTCTAATTAATAAAATAATTGTTTATTTATTGTCTACCTACTCATACGAATGTTTGCATAATATTGCCTAAAATCAGATGACCTAAACTGTCCTTAAGTCGGGTGAATTCCCATTCACCTATTACCAAACCTCGATCCAAGACCAAGCGACCCAGAGACAGTCGAATTTGAAATTCGATCCCATACCGAATAGCCCATATGCAGTCGAATTTGAACATCGGTCTCGTACCAAGTGGCCCATATGCAATCAAATTTGAACCTTAATCCCATATGGAGTGGCCCATATGCAACCGAATTTGACCCTCGGTTCCATACTGAGCAACCTATATGCGGTCAGATTTAAACCTCAATCCCATCACCGAGCGGCCCGTGCACGGTCAAACTCAAAACCTTAGGGGTCTTTTCAGCATGCATGCGTTAGCTCCCTCCTGAAGGGATAAACACCATCATTCTACAATAGTCGGCGGACTAGAACTTGACGCATGAAAGCTATGACATCTTTTGGTAGAACCAAGCACTGATCGGTATACGCAAGCGAGGGCCTAGGCTAGCACAAGCCTGGCAACGATGTCCCCAAAGTTTAGCTGGCAACCACTCTTTCCTCAGTACCACAACCTCCTCCTGGTAGGGGCGAGCGCAACCAGCTAGACGCATACGTCAAAGCTCGACAATGGTATCTGCAAGGCTTAAACGGCAATCGCGTCTCCTCTAGGCCACGATGCCCTTCTATAGGGATGAACGCAAGCAGACGAATGTGTCCAGCTAAGCTTGATAACAATAGCATCAATGCTTAGCGGACAAGTAAAAAGGTGTTAAAAGAAGCATTGGACAGAGAAGTTTAGTGTGTCAAGAAAAATATCGGGAACAGTGGTGAAGTTCACTCAACTGTCACATTGAAAAATCAAGATATACATTTGGAGCATCGAGCAGCCCCACAAATATACAAGCAATATGCATCCACGGCCTAATTGGAAGGCCTTCTTAGGGTCGGGGACCCCCAGTTCGTGTGGCACAGGCTCCTGACCGGCACCTGGAGGCACTCTAAGCAGAAGTTTGCCTCCAAGCCAGGCATTCTCTCTTCGAGCATCCACGAGCTACCACCGAGTCCTTCAAAGTTCATCCTTCAGTGACGTGATTCGATCTAGGGCCCGAGCATTCGCTTCAGTGAGCACTCGTGATCTTGCCTCAGAATTGGACAGAGCTTCGTTCAGATGGTTGACCAGCTCAAAGACCACCTACACCTCAGCCATGGAGGCAGTGACTTGGCTCCCCATCTCCTTGGTGATCCAATCGGTACGCACGCGGAGCAAGTGAGCGATCTCACTCCCTCGCAAACGTCGAACCTCTTCCACCCAGGAGGCACCCTCTGTGGCAGTCAAACAGAAAAGCATGATCAACTAGAGGCTACAACGAAAAGGCGCAAGATGTAGAAATC
The DNA here is from genome assembly GCA_025585075.1 of Nepenthes mirabilis. Taxonomy (NCBI): domain Eukaryota; kingdom Viridiplantae; phylum Streptophyta; class Magnoliopsida; order Caryophyllales; family Nepenthaceae; genus Nepenthes; species Nepenthes mirabilis. The sequence goes on along the minus strand of JAODPA010036890.1, from coordinate 3,004 downwards.
TCCAAATCCCTACCTCACGGGAAGGAGAACGAACTTGACAAGAGTATTCTGCAGACTCGGAGCTGGGAGGCCCCCTCAGAACCTTCGGGGGCTCAGGAGTCGAGGTGTTTAGGTGATGCCCTTCCTCAACAACCTCCTTGCTCCTTGATTCGCCTACTACGACGTCCTTTGCAGTGCGCTCATTGTTGCTTCCCTCCTTAGTTGAGGGCGCCGAGGCGGCGGAAGACAACGAAGCGAACGAAGTCGGAATATTATTAACGTCTTGATGAGCCATTCCAAGCACAGTGGCCAAAAGAAGGAACAAATAGCAAATGGCAGAGACATCCACAAAATTAAAGAATGCCAAAACAAATCAGGGATTATCGCTTAAATAACCAAATGCCCAGACCTGGAAACGGCATTATTAGAAGATGCTGGAGTAGTCATCCTCATAATGGTCGCAATAAGTGCCCTCGCATTGGCGTGCAGCGGTGTGTCTTTTAACTGGCACCAATATGACAAGTGATGTAACGCTCCTCATCACAATCAATGCAACCTAACACCTCGATCGGTGTGAACGATGGCACAATTCAGTTAACCATGCCTTAGCGCATCACTTCCCAAAGGTGGCAAGCTGATAGACCTCGGTCCTGCCAGACTCGAGGTTGGTCCGACCGGCCTGTGCCCTAATCGATGGTCAAGGCAAACTGCTGCAAGTTGGACCGTCAGAAGAACGAGACGCCAACTGACCACACTATCAAGATGCTTAACCATGACCAATTTGAGGCAAGCTCGGATGGCTCCTATTCCTGCCAACTGCAAGGACAAGTAACCATGAGCCGGACTGCTAGAAGACCGAGTTTTCAGAGTACCAGATTGTCGGGCTAGTGTAGCCTAAGCGGCCAAAAATAACATTCGAATGCTTCAATCATTCGCGTTAGAATATTGAAGCCATGCAACAAAGTCAAAAGAATGATCAGAAATTTCAATTATAAATTCCTCTTACAAAGTGCAAAGCCCACAGCGGCAAGGGTACAACTCAGGAGGAAAGAAAAATAGTACATAATATGGCGATCCGACTACTAAAGTCCTACCCCCTGGGACAGACACTCAAAGGGTAAGCAGGCACATGACTCTAGAATGAAATCTCAGCTGCTGGAGCACCACGCTCCATATGGTTGAAAAGATCGGGCTCCTACACGTCGCTGCCCTCCAGCTACCAAAGTAAGAAGCACAAACCAAATCCCTCGCTAGCCAGAGTGAGGCACGAAGCACCAGCGCCATCCCGGGAAGCATCCACCTAAAGTTGTCTACCAAAACCGACCATAGTTGCACAAGGCCATATGCTAGACCTTGTGCGGTAGCGATGGCCCAAGGTTCGGCGTAAACTTGAGGACATACCCCTATCAGCAATCTCTGGAGCAAACCTCCCACTGGTGGCCTAGGATTGAGCCGCTCGGCTGGAGGGGATGGGGTGTTACCCTTTCTCATCGAATTGGCTGAGCCGCCGCTCCTCCGAGACCACCACGACAAAGGCCCACCATCACTAGTTGCCAGAGAAGGAAGTTGGTCTAAACCTCACTCAATGCTATATGAAGTCAGGATGCGCCATGAGGAAAAGAGGGAAACCAAAGCGAATCTCAAATACACCTTCAGCACCAGCTCCCAACATTGAGCTATGGTCTCCGTCGACTTTGGCAGGTGGTTGTGTAGGTTTCATGTCTACTTTGACACATTCACATAGCTTAGTTGGTGTGGATGATTCATTGAGTGAGATGTTGCGAGCCCCCTACCTATAGCCGGAAGAGGAGATTGGTGTGCCATTATTGCAAAAGATCACGTTGCCAGTGTAATCTAGAGAGAATCGACGACACTCAGAAGATCGCTCCCGAATCTTGCCAAGTAGGGCACTAAATTATTGCCCACATGCATAGGAAAGTAGTAGAGTGCCTCAAAAAGGAATGCGTGAGCTAGAAGTTGCATAAGTTGTCCCATCGTCAAACATGCTGGGCGTTGGTGAAACTCAGCCTCTTGACATTGGGGGTTAAGGATGGGTCTTGTAACCTAATGGATTGACCTAATAGAAGCCTAGTAGAGCTCCACAAAATTCAAAGCCTAGAAGGCACTATAGTAGGCCCAATCAGCAACTCAAGCTGTTCGATCCAAAGATGGTTCAGCAGCTCAGTGGCTCGGCCTAGAGAAGGCCTGCAAGAACCGCTTGCTATAATGGGACGGGTAGTCACAACTCAAAGAATATTACCCCAAATCATGCTATTGACCCTAAGAAGGCAATTGTCATACGTGGCCACGACAGCTTGCCATAGTTAGCTTGATAAATCTCTACTAAATATTCGCTAAACAGAGCATCTCTTTAGAATGATAGGAGTAGTTTAGCGAATCGTGGCAGACAGCTATCGTCGGCCTTGGTGTCCAAGGCAAATCCTATAAGGTCAGAATTCTTATAATTATGTTAATCATTATTAATTAAATTAATATAACTAAAATTAAGGTCAAAAGATGTGAAAAATTAAATTAAAGAGCTAAAAATTAGACTCGATTGAATTTGGGCCGATGCATATCTAAATTTTGGCTTGAGCCTAAATTGTGCCTAATGTAGGCCTGATAGGTTGCTTGAGTCTTGAAAATAGTAGTACTGCGCTTGAAATATGCCCGATGCATGCTCGAGCCTGAATTCCAGAAGACTTGTGCCTGAATGGTGCTTGAGCACCGAAGGCCAAACTATGACGCTTGATGCATGCTTAACCGGTGCTCGAGCGATGGGTTTGGGTATAAAAAACGCTCAGCGTTCGGTGACTACCATTTTCTAGCAGTGTAGAGAGAGAAAAAAGAGAGAAGAGAGGAAAAAGGTTGAAGAGAAGAGAGCGAAAGTTTAAGGAAGCTCCTATTTGGTGATTTGAAGCTAGAAATTGGTAAAACAGGTTGAGGCAAGTGTATCATAAACTCTCTCTTTCCTTTGTTGTTATTTATTTTAGTTCTTTTTGAGTATTATTATTCTAATACTCAT
>JAODPA010036879.1:0-12192 GCA_025585075.1 Nepenthes mirabilis | reverse complement strand
TGTTCGGGTCTATGATATCTCGTAACAGGATCGATAAGGACCTTTAGTCAATTACAAAGAACTGTAATTTATATTCAAGCCTTATTGACTATTAAGCACTTATTTTATGTTTATTTAGCTTTTTATTTTGGACTTGTTTAAATATTTTGTTACACTCAATAAAATTACACAAAGTGGATTTTTTTTTTTTACAAAAAAATTTGACATATACGATAATAAAGTTTTTGAGGTTGCTGTTTATTAGAACAGCACTACATGATATTTATTAGAATTACTATTAAACTTTTATAAGTGATAGGTATTGGTACTCTAAATCCATTGACAAGGTCCATTTATCCATGGTTGGACTCCAACACCACTGAGACCCAATAGGATCAGGAGGGCCAAAAGATCCAGGCGCTAGGGCAGGCTCATACGAGATGAATGACCAAAAGCCCATAAAGGCCCATGGGCTCAAAAGGGTTCTCGGATGTCAGCCGCCTCTGCAAGAACGGCGTGTCAGAGATTTGGTAACCAATTCCGTCAGACTGCACGGAGAATGATGGCTACAAGCATGCCTTTGATCACTGCAGATGTGACCGAACAAAAGGTCGCTTGGCATATACACGAGGTCCCCAACATGGTAAATGGAGTTAGTGGGGTTGTTGGTAGACTTCCCTGCACACGTCAAAGCCACGTGGACCTCTTTCAAAGAACTAGTCAAAACTATAAATATATTAATTGAACATCTAACAAGGGATCCAACATTTACTCCTACTCAAGGGCTGTAGAGAGAAAAGAGAAAGAGAGGGAAGGGCTAAAGCACGCTTTGTAATCACTTTGTGATCTCTAACGGCATAGTAAAACCAGTTCTTGGACTAAAAGTTTCGTGATTTTTTCTTTCGATTTATAAGGAGGGTTTACATGTAAAAATTCTCTGTATCTTTGTCCTCATACTTTCCAATTCTCTATGTTCAAATAAGTGTCATCGTCCTCAAACATAGATTTCACTTTTTGTGTTGCACGGGTCTAATCAAAAAACGGCTACGAACTCAACCAAGTTCTCATCCGTATAAACGTGTAAGATCCGAGGACGCAATATTGGCGCCGTCTGTGAAAAACGACAACAAGTTAGCTCTTCATGTTTTCTACTGAACGTCCCGAAACTTTTCAATACCCTTTCAGAAATCTAGTACGGTGAATACCATGATACAAGCAAGTGCACCTGTCAGGGAGATGACCTTGTGCAGTAATGGTCCCGCTCCCTGTGTCAGGATAGAAGATTACCCTGATCCAGTCATACGGCAATTGGCTACTAGGGTGGGTGATATGTCCAAAACCTTTCTGACTTTTTGCTCTAAGATGGATGAACGGGCAAAAGGAACAGCTTCTAAGGCCTCAAAGATAGCGACGTCTCAAAAAAGAGGCAAGGAAAATAAGCACCTGAGTAAACAAGCCAGCCAACATGATATCACAAGGACTCAAGTTGCCTCAAGAAGCAAAGTCCCTCCGAGACTTGAAGGCCGTTTAGGTCTTAGGGTTGAGGAGAGCCCTAAGGGGCGCAATTCACGTTCTGTTCGTGACAATTAGGAACGTGCTGTTCACGAGACAACCTTGCAAAATGACGGACCTCCCAGGGTTAGGGAGGTCCTAAAACAACAGGCTGTCAAAGAGCCTTATAAATTGAGAAATTATCTCAATGAGAGGAAGGTGGCGGCTCCACCTCACGTGGAGGAAAGATTGAAAAAAATCTGAAACCATGTCTTTGGACAAAGCAACGGAGGGTGAGCTGATATACTCCAATCTCCGTTCATAATGGAAACTAGGAGGAGGACAATCCCGCCTAAGTTCAAGATGCCAAATTTCGACATCTACGTCGGAAGTGCTGACCCGATGGATCATTTATACCACTTTCGTGGGCATTTGAGCATCCAGGGGCTAGATGAGATGACCATGTGTCAGTGCTTTCTGTTAACACTTAAAAGGGACGCAAGAGTATGGTTCTACGGGCTATCCGTGGATTCCATTCGCTCCTTTGGTGAGCTAGCAGCAGTTTCCCTCTCGCAATTCGCCTCCCACAGAAGGATAGAGAAACAGCCCTGACACCTCACCTGAGTGAAACAGGGTACTAGGGAGAGTCTGAGGGAATTCTTGGCCCGATTCATAGCAGAGGCCAGGCAAAATCCGAAATTGACAAATGGCGTAAAGCTAAACGTGTTCCTATCTGCCTCGGAGGAAGGCACTTTCTTCGAGCAACTTATCCACAAGGGTCTCCAGATGTTCGCGGAGGCCGATGCCGTGGCAAGAATATACGTCGCGGCCGAAAAACCCAACAATGCGAAGCGACCAGAGAAGGATGAAAACTTCCACCCAAGAGAAATGGAAGAAAAGAGAAAAAAATGGGGACCGTCTAGATCCTCGAATGATAAAAAAGCATCATACGCCCGAGTAGATTGTTCGAAGGGAGTCCAAACCCTTGAGTCATACCCCTCTAAACGACACCGATACAAATGTTCTAATGCAGATCCAGGAGAAAAAGTTTTTAAAGTGGTCCAAGCAGTTGAAGAACCTGGGAGGTGGTGAACAGACCAAGTACTGTCACTATCACCGCAGTGGAGGCCACGGTACCGAGGACTACCGGATGCTGCAAAAAGAAATTGAGAAGCTGATAAGAATGAGTTACCTCAACCGCTTACTGTAAAGATCTGGATAAGCTTCCGAAACAGTGGGTGACGTTGAAGCTAACCAGCCCTGGAACCGGGTGGTAGTGGGAGTTGTGAACATGATATCAGCTCGCTTAGCTAGAGAAGATGCTCGGGAAATCATAACGGAAAAAAGGTCGAGGACATGAGCTATTGATGAAGTAATTAGTTTTTGCAACAAAGATATGGTTCATATAACGTCCCCCCACTTCGATCCCTTGGTTGTAACTGCCCTTATTTCAAATGGAGCGAATTACTATCAGATGAAATGAGTTTTTATTGATAATGAAAGTTCAAAAAATTTACTTTATCTAGATGCCTATTTTAAATTGGGATTTAAGAGAAATCAAATGAGAGCACCAAAGGGACCACTCTACGGATTGGACAATGATCTAGTACCCGTCCAAGGTGTCATCCAGTTGGAAGTCATATTAGTGACGTATCCACAGACTGCATCCGCAGACCTTCCATTAGTCTATAATGTAATCCTCGGTCGTCCTTACTTGCCAACCTTCGATACAGTCACTTTCATCCTACATCTGAAGATGAAGTTTTCTAATCCATTTAGGATTGGAGAGGTCCTCGAATATCAAATCCGTGGGTGGACATTCTATTTGTCCCAAATCACACAAACTCCCCTTCCGCAGCCAATCGAAGACCTTGACCTACGAGATGAAGAAATGCTGCAGTAGGCACAGTCCAGGGAGCCAACTAACCGAATCCAACTAGATCCCAAAAATTCAAAGAAGTATGTCCAGATAAAATGCTCACTGCCAGAGACTATCTGAGACCAGCTTGTCAGCTTTCTACAAGAGAACTCAGATGTTTTTCCCTAGGAGCCAAATGACATGCAAGGGATCTCCCCAGAAATAATGATCCACAATCTGGGCATAGATCCTCGTCAAAAACCTGTTAGGTAAAAGCATATGAATTATTCAACAGAAAAGTTGGTGGCCATACATGAGGAAGTAAAGAAGTTTCTAGACGTCAGATTCATCCGAAAAGTGCAATACCCGAATTGGCTGTCGAATGTGGTCATGGTGAAAAAAATAATGGAAAGTGGATGATATTTGTAGACTTCACAGACCTCAATAAAGCGTGCCCCAACGGCAGCTTCCCTCTCCCCAAAATTGATCAACTTGTAGACTCGATGTCCAACCATAAAATTTTAAACTTCATGGACGCATACTTGGGTTACAATTAAATAAAGATGAGCCCCGAAAACGAGAAACACACGACATTCATGACAGACTAAGGGAAGTACTATTATAAGGTAATGTCCTTTGACCTCAAGAATGCGAGTGCAACTTACCAACGACTTGTAAATAAAATATTCGAGAGTTAGATAGGTCGGAACGTGGAGGTCTATGTAGATGGCATGCTTGTTAAAAGCAAAAAAATCGGCCACCACATCTAGGACTTGCCCGAGACCATCAGCGTGCTCAGGACTCACCAGATGAAACTCAATCTGAGCAAATGTATATTTGCAGTCGCGTCTGGAAAGTTCTTGGGCTATATTGTTTTACTCTGAGGGATTGAGACTAACCCTGAAAAGATCAAGGCCATCATTGATATGAAATCTCCTCGAATAATAAAGAAAATTCAGAAACTCACTGGACGGATAGCAGCCCTCTCTCGTTTCTTGGCCAGATCTGCTGAGAGACATCTGTCATTCTTCAAGGCCCTAAGAGGGACAAAGATCAACGACTTTCGGTGCAGCAACAACTGTGAGGAGGTGTTCCAAGGACTCAAAAACTATCTGTCAAATCCTCCTCTCTTAGTTTCTCCCAAACCAGGCGAGAAGCTGTATCTGTATCTGTATCTTGTGGTGTCTAACGCAGCCTTGAACTTGGTGTTTGTATGACAGCAACACAATAAATAGTAACCTGTCTATTACGTGAGCAAGATTCTGATTGACGCGAAGACCAGATACCTGCACACAGAGAAGATCACTCTTGCGTTGATATATTCTACACAGAAACTTAGTACGTATTTCCAGGCGCATAAAGTAGTGGTACTGACCGATCAGCCATTGAGAGCTATCTTACAAAGGCCCAAGGTATCAAGACGATTGGTCAAGTGAGCCATTGAGTTAGGAGAGTTTGATATCGAATTTCGTCCGAGGCCAGCTTTAAAAGGCCAGTCCCTCGCAAACTTCGTCATTGAAATGAGGACCCCGACCCTCGTTGATCCAGACCATCATGGTGTAGACAAGCTAAGTAAAGCAACAACATGGACACTGCATATGGACGGCTCCTCAATGAAAGACGGTTGTAGAGTTGGCACTATGCTACGAACGCATGAGGGATCAGAGATAAAGTATTCAATGACCCTGGGATTCTCGGCCACTAACAACGCCGCAGAGTATGAGGCGTTGCTAGCAGGACTCCGATTAGCCAAGGAATGCTCAGCCAAAAGCCTTCTTATCTACAGTGACTCAGAGTTAATTGTCAACTAAGTCCGCGAACATTTTGAAGTTAATAGCCCACAGTTCTCTAAGTACCTCACGAAGGTCAAAGGCATAGCCTCGAGCTTTATGAAGATGAAATTCGTCCATATCCCAAGAGAAGAGAATAGAAAGGCCGACATGTTGGCAAAAGCGGCCGCTTTCGAGGACCCATAGTGATATGCTCGAGGAATGTAAGAAGTTCTAAACAAGCCAAGCATCGAGGACCCCAAGCCAGAAATGATGATAGTCTCGAGCAATTGCACGTGGATGGCTCTCTACTTAAAGTATCCGTCCGTGAAGACATTACCTGAGGACGTGGACGTGGCCAAGAGGATAAAAAAGACAGCAGAATAATACACTATGATGGGCGGCCAATTGTACCGGCGAGGGTTCTCGACCCCTTATCTGAGGTGTCTCACTCTCGAAGAGGCAGAATACGCTCTCTAAGAAGTGCACCTCGGAATCTGTGCACCTCGGAATCTGTGGATCCCACACCGGCAAAAAATGTGACTTTTAAACTCATGAGGTAAGGGTACTATTGGCCAATCATGAAGTACGATGCCATGGACTTTGTGTGTAAATGTGAAAACTGCCAAATCTACAGCAACAGGACTCATCAACCCCATATTGAGCTTTGAGCACTACAATCACCACGGCCCTTTGCCCGATAGGGGCTCGACATCCTCGGACTACTTCCAGTGGCAACCGGACAAAGAAAATTTCTGATCATTGGGATTGACTACTTTACCAAATAAATCGAGGCAATGCCACTCATGAGGATCACAGAACAGAACGCAATTGAATTCATCTGACAAAACATTATGTGCAGGTCTGGGATTTTTAAGTGCATCGTGACTGACAACGACATGCAGTTTACTGGAAGGTGGTTTACTATGTATTGCACCAGCCTAAGGATCAAGTTTGTTCATACATCAGTCACATATCCACAGAGCAACAGGCAGGTGGATGTCACGAACTGCACGATCTTACACAGACTCAAGACTAAGTTGGAAAACTCCGCAGGGTCATGGGTACACGAGCTGTCATCCGTCCTCTAGTCGTACCGAACAACTTCGAGGAAACCTACAAGAGAAACGCCATTCAACCTGTGTTATGGGATAGAGGCAGTTGTTCCAGTGGAGGTTGGCCTTTCAAGTCTCCTAGTAGAATGTTTTAGTCTAGGTGTCAACAGCCATAGACTCCGAGAAAATCTCTATATGCTCAAAGAATTCTGAGACCAAGCAAGGCTGAGGAGAGTGGCATATCAACAAAGGGTCGCCCGGTATTACAATAGGAGGGTAAAGGCACGGTAATTTGAAGTAGGAGATCTAGTGCTGAGAAACATAGAGGCCACGGACAAAAACACCAATTGAAATAAACTTTTTCCAAATTAGGAAGGGCCATTCCTAGTCTCTGCTATCCTCCGAAATGGGGCCTATAAGTTACGCATCCAAGAAAGCAGGCTAGTCCCTCAGACATGGAACGCTACACACTTCAAAAAATATTATCAATAAATGTACGAATGGCCAGGTAAGGTAAAATGCATCATTCAATGTGCTTGTAACACATTTCGTTGATATAATGAAATTTCCTTCCTCCCTATACTTCTTGTCTTGCATATCATTAAATTTTGCATATCACCTCATTGACTCGTAAGACCTAGGCTGCCTCTAAGTTAAGTGAATAGGATTCCTTTCACTTCTCTAAAACTCGACTAAATTCGAGTGGCCCAAGAAGTCGAATAAAAACTCAGTTAAATCCGAGCGGCCCAAGAGATCATATAAAAACTCAGCTAAGTCCGAGCGGTCCAAGAAGTCGTATAAAAAATCGGCTAAGTCCGAGTGGCCCAAGAGGTCGTATGAAAACTCGGCTAAGTCGGAGCAACTCGAGAGGTCATATAAAAACTCAGCTAAATCCGAGCGGCCCAAGAGGTTGTATAAAAACTCGGCTAAATCTGAGAAGCCCAAGAGGTCTTATAAAAATTCGGCTAAGTCCGAGCGGTCTAGGAGGTCGAAGTGAAACTCAGCTAAGTTCGAGCAAACCAAGATGTCGTACTAAAACTTAGGGGGCTTAGAAATAGTAAGTGTGCGAAGACTCGAGAGGTCGCACCTTCAGTCAAAAACGGTTAAAGGATTCGGACGTTTTCCCTCAGAAAGGGAAATACTTCCTAAAAGCCTAAGTCTAAGAGAGAACCACAGAGACAAACAATATGTTTGCACTTAAACAATTTGAAACTCATTCATAAAAATGTTATGAGTACATCAATATGTACATGTACTATATATATATATATAATACAAGTATGTACAACAAGGCAGGCTAAGGGGCTGAAGGTCCCGCATGCTCCGAGGGTCCAGACTGCTTAGAAGACTCTGGTGAGAGGGATGGACTTGCCCACGAAGGACCGGAAGACCTCCAGCTGTCTGAGAGGCCAACCAGATCATCCTTACGCTGAGCACTGAAATTCCTCGGGTCAAAAAGAGCGATTGGGAACCTCGGGACCAAAAGCTTCATGACCCGATGGCACATATCGATGGCGTCCCAGTACTTGTGCTGGGCTTTAATGAAGTCTTGAGCTCCTACTCTAACAAGAGATTCCTTCCTCTGAGGACCACATGCAATCTCTCTTGCTCCTCTAGCTGGCACTCCAGGATGAAAATGTCACTCTCAATTTCAACAAGCTTGAGCTCTAAACTCTGAACACGACCCCCCAAGGACCTGGAAGCCTACAAATCTACATATACCTGGGAAGCCTTAGCAATGATCGCATTAAGTCCGTCGGCCATATCCTGAAGCTGTCAAGGCAAAAAAAAAGTCAATAAAGCATGAAGAGAAGAGAACTACATCGGGATGAAGACAGAGAAATACCTTAGTAACAAAAGAACTTCTGAAAGTGCTCTCCCCTCCTAGGGCTCCTAGCTCATCGAGCTCGGTGGTCACGGCCTCCTGCGCCATACAAAACTCAACTCCTGTCCCGGGCACTAAGGCAGCATCAGCAAAGGCTGGGGGCTCGGCCGCTTCATGGTAATCCTCAATGGCAATCTCAGCTTCTTCAGCAAGCGACATCCCTACACCATCCTCGACCGGAAAACCCTCAAAGGCCGCGATCGACATCATCACTAGATTATAAATTTGGATTGCAAGGCATGGGGTCTCGACTTTCTCCACGATGGGTGGCTCCGTGACATACTCTTCCACGTCCTTAGCAGCTTCAACGGTCGTCGTCGTTGTTATCATCGCTATTGCTTCCTCGGCCACAGTCGCCTCAGTCTCCCTCACTGTGTGTCCCGCGTTGATGTCCTCGAATGGATTATTGATCCAATTCGAGACCTTACCAGTAAAGGCAGACGGGATGCCAGGAATCTGTTCATCATTGGGTGGCTGGGCAACAGGAAGATCCTCGTACTGACATGAAGAACCAAATGGTCACCCAGAGGGCTCAGTAATGGGCTCAATAATTGCTAAAGAACCGATGCTTTCAATCTCTCGGATTGGCCACGCAACTAAAATCTTCCACCTCCTCATAAGAGGCGCAATCACAACATTATCATCATCATCATCGGATGAGAGATAATCAACAATGGTCGCTAGACGCTTTGAAGCTTCTGTCCTACGACTTTTCCTTGGCTGTCCAGCCGGCTCCTCAATCATCGGGGACACTTCCTTCTTCCTCAGTCTCTTCCTCTTCGAAGAGATGACAGTGGCAGCAGAGCTGATAGGGACGCCAAGGTCCTCGCCACAAGTTCCCCTCTTAGCTTTTACCAAGTTCTTTGGTCACAACCAAATATTCTGCTTATTTTGATTAAAGGTGCCAAGGTTCGTTAGCACCAAGTCCACGACCTCCCAAGCAATCTTCCCGTCCTTTGCAGAAGGGTCGCACCCATGTTGCCCCAAACGTTCGAAAGAGCCCAATTCTCTCGAACTCCCAAGAAGAAGAACTTATCCTTCCACCTCTTGGTGGAATCTGGATTCTTGCAGCTCATGATAGTATACTCAGGGTGGGGGTGGCGACAATCCAGTCTAAGTTATGGGCAAAGCAGAATATCACCTTTACCATAATTACCTCGAGTACCTTCTTATGGCAACAAGCAAAAATGCAAAGCGAGATAAGATACCTAATAGCGTCAGGTTGTAATCTGGCAAATGGAACCTTGAATTCCATCATGATGTGGTACAATTCCAGAGGAATGGGGAAGCAAAGCCCACCCTTGAAGTGGACTTCATACACCATAATGAACCCGTCAGGAGGGCTACAAGCCCTATCATCCCCATATGGAATCACCATGGCCGTCGACTCAAGGATGTCATACTTAGCGCGGATTGTTTCAAGTCTGCCCAGAGTAATTGAAGAAGCGATGTCATTGACCCCAAGTGCCATGAAAACCCAAGGAAGAGAGCACAAAATGAGTGGGGGAAAGAAAAAGTTGAAGAGAAAACAGCCAAAGGTTTCAGAATAAAGGCTCCTTAGGATTACGAAAACAGAAACGAAAGCGCTTATATTTAAAATTAGCAAAAAAGCAAAGGGCGCCCACCATCATTACCATGGCCACGTGGCTATTCCCCATACACCGCCAGAAATAGGGGGTTTTGGCTTCCCAAGGCGACGTTAGTCAAATCGACGCGCATTTAATGCTTTTTAATAACCAAAATAGTGACACAGAAAAACGTCTCGGACTCAAAAGGAGCCCTCGGACATACTATCACTAAAAGCTTTAAGCAAAAAAAATATCCAAGGATATTTCTTGGAGTCCGGGGACGCCATCATAATGTGAGCGACAATGACCGTGGCCACAGAGTTCCTTGGACATTTAGGCAGTAGTGAACCTCTGCGCATCCTCGGACACACTGACCAGTATGCCCCAGTTTGCTACCCGAGGATGCTAGTAAAAGAAAGAAGCAAGCATCGATTTTGGGCAAAGACTGGGCATCGCATATAAGCAAATGAACAAGCGGACTGCTAATGGCAATGCTCTTCACGAGAGAACTATCCGCATCCCTTAGACATGTCAAAAGAAGAAGAGATTCATGCAACAGGTGACAGAAATAAAAGCAACAACTATAACGTTTATTAATCAAAGTTTCTTTACAAAGTACACGGCTTTCAATATCTAAAGTATAAGAAAAAGGAAGAAACGGCACGGGATACAAATCCCGGAACGGTTGCCCTGGGTTCCTGGGGCATGGCAAGGTTGCTAAGGAAGTAGATCCGCCTGGGATCCCCGTGGTTCCACTGCCGGTAACCCAATAAGCCCAAGCCACCAGAGCGCCGGAGCCATTGGTGTTGACCAACTCCTGCGGATCGAGCCCAATGTTAACCGCAGAAATAGAATCAACACCCAACCGAGGAGCCTCCGACGGGGACGCAGAAAAAATAACCTGCTCTTCTCCCGCTGAGACCCACTTTCTACCTCCTCTCCAGCTGGTGAAGATTCAAGTGAAGTAGAGGCCATGGACGATGCCCCACACTAGAGACAAAATTCCCTGTAAAGGCACATCCACGATCCTCCGCCGCACGAGAGATTACTACAGCCTGGAGGGAGGCACACGACGACAGTGAAGTGGCCAAGCCACCCTCACTAGTGTGAGAAATCACCCATGATAGAGGCGTGAGGATAGTTTTCATCAGAAGTTTCAAATCTCTAACTAGTCTACCCAATTCCTTTATGGGCTCCCATTGGAAGCGGAGCAAAGCAAGATCTTCACATTGTTACTCCCAAATCAGCCAAGGGATGAACCTCCCTAGTCCAGGAACCCTCCTATTTATAGGCAAGTTGGCGCCCTACCCGCACTCAGTAAGGCACTCTTTTCAACGGCCATCAGTTATGGGAAAAGAAAATTCGCAATTCCAACGCAAACTCACGTGTAGGAACCTAACCCATCAGGATAACTATTCAATGCAGTGTTCACAATGTCTAAAAAGCCTAAACGGCTGCATGGGGAAGGCACGACGTCAGATGGCCTACGGAAGACGAAACGACATAAACCCTGCACAAGACGTGACACTAGGAAGGTGACAAAAATGGACCTCGGACCCAAAGCGGACATGCCAGGTCTCAAATGCAAATTGGCCCAAGCAAGTTGGCCCAAGTATGGGGGACTAGTGATGGGTATTAATACTCTATGCCCATTGACAAGGTCCATTTATCCATGGGTGGACTCCAGCACCACCGAGACCCAATAGGCTCAAGAAATCCAGTCGCTAGAGCCGGCCCATACGGGATGAATGACCAAAAGCCCATAAAGGCCCATGGGCTCAAAAGGGTTCTCGGAAGTCAGCCGCCTCTGTAAGAATGGCATGTCAAAGATTTGGTAACCAACCTTGTCAGACTGCATGAAGAATGATGGCCACAGGCAAGCCTTCGAGCGCTGCAGATGTGACCGAACAAAAGGTCGCTTGGCATATACACAAGATCCCCAACATGGTAAATGGAGTTAGTAGGGTTGTTGGCAGACTTCCCTGCACACGTCAAGGCCACGTGGACCTCTCTCAAAGAACTAATCAACACTATAAATACATTAATTGAACACTTAACAAGGGATCCAATATTTACTCTTACTCAAGGGCTGTAGAGAGAAAAGAGAAAAGAGATAGAGGGAAAGGCTAAAGCATGTTTTATAATCCCTTTGTGATCTCCAACGGCATAGTAAAATCAGTTCTCGGACTAAAAGTCATGTGATTTTTCCTTCCGATTTACATGGAGGGTTTCTAAGTAAAAATTCTCTATATCTTTGTCCTCATACTTTCCAATTCTCTACGTTCAAATAAGTGTCCTCATCCTCAAACATATATTCCACTTTTTATGTTGCACGGGTCTTATTAGAAAATGGCCATGGACTCAACCAAGTTCTCGTCCGTACAAGCGTGTAAGATCTGAGGACACAGCAACAAATATTTGAGTTTTAAATTTTAATGAATATTGCTGTGAATCCTTATACCAAGTACTTTGAAAATGCTTAAGAAAAAGAAAAGGAATGAAAATAGAGTCAAATTTAAAAATTTTGTATATTTATACAATATTTTATTCACTTCAAAATCTGCCAATTAAACAGCAAAAAAGCCAT
>JAODPA010036868.1:0-12193 GCA_025585075.1 Nepenthes mirabilis | reverse complement strand
ATTATACTAAATAATCATGATTATTCAAATTGGACTATTTCTAATCAACATGTAAAAGAAATATATTGTAGATTATTTATCAAGAATAAAATGGTATAGTCCAGCGTGACTCAAAACAGAAAAGATATTATTCAATTATCAAGAATGATGTGATGAATGTATGATAGGATAGCTTTTTGGTTAGGCAATTTTAGGTAAGTTGGTTTTATAATAAAATAAATCTTTATGATAATCTTCTAACTTAACTTTTTAGCTCATTCTAATATTACCAATTCAAACATTTAGATCTACATATTATCATTTCATAATTTGATCTATTAGAGTTGAATGAAAAACTTAACTTGTATATTTAACCTCGGCATTTCTCTCATCATCACGAGGTTTTTTGATATTGATTTCCAAGCTTTAGTTAACAAAGTGGTTTAAATGCTATGCATGATGAAAAAAGCCAGGTGTCTATCATTTGGTTGAAGTCTTCAACTCATTGCATCCTTCCTCTCTGCTGTTCATTAACTTATGAGCTTTTATTTTTTAATTTTTGCAAATCTAACTTCAGTAAGTATAGCCTAAGATATTGATGATGCTTAAATAACTTGTTACATATGTTGTCTTCCCTCATGTCCATTTTATTAACTATGAGTGATGTTTTCATGATAAATATGTACCCACCTAATGAAGCCGTGATATAGCTGCATGGAATACGATCATATTTGTTAGACAATTATGAAAGTTATTCCTAACGGAAGCATAGCCTACCTGATCACCCAATCGTTAGTTTGACTACAATCAGTAGACCTTTTATATTTGGGTCCGTTACGTTCACTAACATAGGGTTTAAAAGCGAAGTCTTTAGCCTTTTGGATAGTGGGAGCTCAATATCCTTGATTTATTTTCAATGGAGATCGGTCAAAAAAATTTATTGTTGTTGGTATTGACTAATTCAACAAGTGAGTTGAAACACCTACTTTGTCCAATATAATTGAGCAGAATGTTGTGAATTTTTTCAAGAAATGTATTATTTATTGATTTAATATATCAAAACTTACAACAACCGATTATGTTACATATTTTTTGAGAAAAAAGGTTTATCTAATACTGTTACGTTCTCGGATCCTGGTCTTTGTGTGGGCGGAAACCTGAATGCAGAGCAACACAAAGATAGTTTGTTAAGTAGAAAGAAGAGAGAGATAGTTATACACGGTATTTTTATGTGAAAAATTCTCTTTTGAACGAGAAAAAAATCACGGGATTTTGAATCCTAAAACAATTTTACTATTCAGACTTGTGAGTACAAAAGGTGGAGAACAAGAGGGTGATTCTCAAGGATCAGTCTAGTTGTTCAGTTGCGCAGCTTGTGTGCCTTTCTTTTCTCTCTCTATGTGAGTGTAAATGCCAGCGTAAGGGTAAAAGGTCGTGTGTTAGGTACACAGTAAATGTATATATAGTGGTCTGAGTCCTCTTATGTGGAGTACCCACGTGGAGTTGGCGTGTGCAGTGGATCTTGCCACTAACCCTGCAAATCCATCTTGTCGTGTCAGAAACGTTGCATGCATGTGGGCTTGTTCTGTGAAACGTCACTTCTACAGAGATTGCGCTTACTCTACAAGTTATCATGCCCTGTAAAGATCGCGTGTTGTAGAGATTGTGCGTGCCTTTAAAAAAGTTTACCCTCTGAGCTGGCGTCCTCGGTCGCTTTAAACTTTCTTTTCTGTGCTCATGTCATTGGACACTTCTCAGAATCCTCGTCCTTGATAAAGGCCTCGTCTTTTTCAAGGTCTTTGCCCTGTGATAAGTCTACGTCCATTCATAAGTCCTTGGCCTTTAACAAGGTTTTTGGCCGTTATCAAATCATTGGGTTTTTAGCGCCATGTCTTTAGGCCTTAATGCCATATCCTCAGGCTTCATTGCCTCTTGGGCTTACTGAGCCAAATCAGCCCCTTGGGCCGTGTTGGCTTTTTGAGCCTTCTTGAAACTCAGACCTATTTTATGAAAATGGGTCTCTTAACTGGGTCTTGGGTATTCACTACCCATCACTAGCCCCTCATGCCAAGAGGTTTGAGAATTTCAACCTTTGGCATGTATGATGGCGAAAATACCTCGAGTGTTGTTGGCCTTGTCTTGATCCATTAAGATGCAAACTGCCTGACTGGTGCAGGTCGGCTTTAGTTTTATCCGCGTACAAATGCTTCCCTTTTTAAGTGCAAGCTTCACAAGTGTCCTCGGATATTTTCTTGAACTACTCAGTCAGAATCCATCTGATGACATGCTTGTAGTCCGAAGTCTAAGAATGAGCATCCAAGGACTTTGTTGAGACCAATGGCTTGGAAGGAATCCATCTGAGAGACTTTTTCAAGTCTAAGGCGCTGGCTCGCACTGCCAATTGATGCATTAAATGTGACAGACGTCGCCTTGGTAAGAGAGCGGCCGTCATAGTCTGTGATCTATGGGGAGTTGACATGTGGCTGGCAATTAATGAGGCGCATTTTTTGATTTCCTCAGTCGTTTAACTTACTTTGCACTTACTTTTGCATTTCATTCAAACGCTTGAAAGGCTAAGTGTTCTGCAAACGCTCTCTGTAACCTCCCATTTTCCTCTTCGTAATCTCCTTCTTCCTCTTCGTGTTTCTATATCTTGTGATGGCTCATAGAGTGAAGGACATCACTTCTTCTCTTTCCCTTGAGGATTTTGAGGCCATTCGAGCGAGATATAAGATCTCGAGCTCGATGGCCATGGTTGTACCTGGTGCGCACGAGAGAGCATGCTCACCTCCAGATGGCTTCATCACTATTTATGAAGTCCATCTTAAAGGTGATCTTCAATATCCTATGGCCCTGGAGCTCTATGAGATTATGAGGGGCCTCAAGGTCCCTGTGGCCAGGCTCCAACCCAATGCTGTCAGGTATTTGATTTTTCTTTGCGTCTTTGCCCGCTGCAACGATAAATCTATGATGCTGTGGCGTTGAAGGTTATCTTGAGGTTTGTTCACGGGTAGGACTGGATAGAACCAAGTCTGTGTATGGACGCCACGATTGGTGAGAAGGTGGCGGTGAAGGATTTTATGGACTTGGTGCAATCCAATCTGAGCTTCTTCAACGAGAATAAGAAGAACAGATGACTAAGGTCTGAGTACTTACAGAAAGCCAAGTGGGAACCGCAATCCGAGGACTCTGGCGTCCCTTTTGCTCCTCCTCCGAAGAAGGAGCTGAAAAGGAAGTAGAAGGCTCTAAGGATAGAGTAGTCCGAGTGGATAGAGAAAAGTCGTCGGACTGAAATTTCAAAACGTCTGACGGCGATTGTTGAGTACTCCTCTTCATTCGATGACGACGAAGCCGTTATCGAACGATTGGTGAGAAAGAAGAGGCCAATCCGAGGCATTGAAGACATCGGACCTTTAGCTGCTGCTGAGTCTGCTGAGACTCTGGGCCCATTTATGGAGCCACCTGTTGCCTTTCCACTTTTCGACGAGCCTGCGCCAGACATCTCCTCTGTTTTTACTAGAGAGGTCTCGAATTGGATTGATAATCCAACCGAGGACATTGTTAGGGAGCAGAATGAGGAGGAGACGATGGCGACTCAAGCCGAGAAAGTAGTGATGATGATCATGACGGTGATTGCAGAGACTGTTGAGGCCGAGGAAAGGAGGGCCATAGAGGTGCCCACTACTGAGCTCCCTTACCTTGCGATCCAGATTTATAATTCGATAGAGACTCCGCCCGAGGCCCATGAGGAGATCTTGGTCGAGGATGTTGCAGGGACTTCACATGTTGCTGAAGCGGAGACTGGGGCTGAGGATCATTGTGAAGCGGCTGAGCCCCCAGTCTTAGATCTTGGTGAAGTTTCCCCCGCATCCAAAGCTAGGGTTGAAGCTTCTGTGGCCGAGGTGGCAGCTGCTATGGGGCCGGCGGAGTCCGAAGCCCCTAGAAGAGAGAGTTCAGCAGGGAGCACTTTTTTCTCTAAGGTACATCTCTGTTCCACCCTAAGCACTTTTTTCTTTTTGTCCATGTCTTGACGATTGGTTTTCCCTTCACAGCTCCGTGAGCTGTCCGACCAATTTATTGTAAGTATTGACGAGGCCACCCAGTCTTACATGGGCTCAAAGATCCTCAAGGTTGCTAAGGAGCGCAATAAGTGTTTGGAGCTTGAACTTGTTGAGACCAAGAGCAAAATCGCTTCCCTTGAGGATTCACTGAAGGCCCAGCAATAGTAGTATGTTTCCTTTTGGAGCAGATATCTTCATGTGGAAGTTGAGCTTAGGACTTCAATAGGGGCCGAGGATACCAAATCTATATTGGAGCAAAAGTATTGGGACGGCATTGGACTATGCCGTCACATAATGTGAATATTGAATGCAAAGTTTCCTCTTTCTTTGCTCCACTCAAGGAATGCCAGCGCTCAATCCAAGTCTGATTTGATTGACTGCCTGGGAGAGGATGACGTTTTTGACCCTTCTTGGCCAGGATCTTTCAGGACATGACTTAGAGTTGTACTCTTTCTTCTTTTCTCTTTTATTTATTTGTTATACGTTGTACATGAATGTATCAATAAAAATAACTTTTTGGTGTAATCATTTTCTTTCTATTCTAATTGCTTATACTTATGGTTCTTTCTTGGACTTAGACTTTTAGAAAATTTTACCCTTTATGAGCTGAGTATCCAAACTTTTTGACTGTCTTAGGCTGTTGATGCTACATCTAGGTTTTTGCATTCCAACTGTTTTAATCCCCTTAAGTTTTAGGATTCAACCTCCTAAGGGTTGCTTGGCGTTGTTGCCAAGTTTTAAGTCCAACCTCAAATGGGCCACTCGATCTTTGTCAAATTTTAAAATCCGACATCTTTTGGGCCGCTCGATGATGTGACTAAGTTTTTGAATCTGACTTTTAATGAGCCGCTTGACCTTACCGAGTTTTACAAGATGTTTTAGAATAGCATTAGAGCAAGTAAAAGGGATCCTGTTCACTTGATTTAGGGGCAGCCTAGATCTTGATTATTCATGTGGGACAAAGAATATGACATGCAAACACCCAAATAAATGCAAAATAGTAAATAAGTAAAAATAGTTTTATTGCGTTAATAAAACGTGATACAAGCACGTCAAGTGATGCAATCGACCTTACCTAGCCATCTTATATTTATTGATAATATTTCTTGAGGTGTGAGGTATTCCATATTTAAGAGACAAGTGTGCCTTCCTGAGTGCGCAATTTGTACGCCCTATTTCAGAGAATGGCTGAGATTAGGAACGGTTCTTCCCAATTTGGGGAGAACTTGTTCCGATTGGTATTTTTGCCGGTAGCCTCAATATTTCTTAGTACTAAGTCTCCTACTTCAAACTAGCGCACCTTCACCTTCTTATTGTAATATCGGGCAACTCTCTACTGGTTTGCCACTGTGAGCGGTCTTGCTGGATCTCGAGCTTCCTTAACCAGGTTGAGATTTTTTCGGAGTCTGTATACATTATTGTGTAGGTTGAAACTTTTCATTCAAAGGTTGGGCAGTCCGACCTCCATTGGAATGATTGCCTTGACCTCATAACATAGGCTGGACGGAGTCTCTTATGTAGGCTCCATTGGAGTTGTCCTGTACGACCATAATACTGATGGCTGCTTGTCGACCAATGAGCCCACGAACTGCAGTATTGTGCAGTTTGTGACCTCTACTTGCCAATTGTACTGTGGATATGCGACTGATATATGCACCAATCTTATTTTAGATTGGTGCAATACTTAGTGAGCTGTTTTTCGATGAATTGGGTTCCGTTATCAGTCACAATGCATTATAAGATTCCGAACCTGGACACAATACTCTGTTGGACAAAGTCTATTACATTCTGCTTGATTACGCGGGCTAATGGCATGGCCCCTACCCATGAGCCCACGAACTGCAGTATTGTGCAGTTCATGACCTCCATTTTCCAATTGCATTGCGGGTATGCGACTGATGTATGCACCAGTCTTATTTTTAGATTGGTGCAATACTTAGTGAACCGTTTTTTGGTGAATTGGGTTCCGTTATCAGTCACAATACATTATGAGATCCCGAACCTGGACACAATACTCTGTTGGACAAAGTCTATTACATTCTACTCGATTACGCGGGCTAATGGCGTGGCCTCTACCCATGAGCCCACGAACTGCAGTATTGTGCAGTTCGTGACCTCCACTTGCCAATTGCCTTGCAGATATGCGACTGATGTATGCACCAGTCTTATTTTTAGATTATTACAATACTTAGTGAACAGTTTTTCGGTAAATTGGGTTTCGTTATCAGTCACAATACATTATGAGATTCCGAACCTAGACACAATACTCTGTTGGACAAAGTCTATTACATTCTACTCGATTACGCAGGCTAATGGCGTGGCCTCTACCCATGCGCCCACGAACTGCAGTATTGTGCAGTTTGTAACCTCCATTTGCCAATTGCACTGCAGATATGTGACTGATGTATGTACCAGCCTTATTTTAGATTGGTGCAATACTTAATGAACTGTTTTTCGGTGAATTGGGTTTTGTTATCAGTCACAATGCATTATGAGATTCCGAACCTGGACACAATACTTTGTTGGACAAAGTCTATTACATTCTGCTCGATTACACAGGCTAATGGCGTGGCCTATATCCATTTTGTGAAGTAGCTGATCTCGACGATTAAGAACTTTCTTTGTCCAAATGCTATCGGCAGCGGCCCAAATATGTCCAGCCCCCATTGTGTAAATGGCCAAGGTGATTGTAGAGATCGAAGTTCTGTGTGAGGCTGGTGGGTGAGATTGCCATGGACTTGGCAGTTCTCGCATTTTCGTACAAAGTTCATGGCATCGTACTTCATGATTAGCTAGTAGTATCTTTGCCGCATTAACTTAAAGGCAATATTCTTGCCTTTAATGTGGGATCCACAAATTCTAAGGTGTATTTCTCCAAGGGCGTAATCAACCTCTTGTGGAGTGAGGTACCATAGATAGGGGTAGAGAATCCTCATCGATACAGCTGGCCGTCCATGATAGTGTATCACCCAACAACCTTCTTCATCCTTTTGGCTTCATTTGCATCTTCGGGTAATATCCTGTCGGACAAATATCTCAAATAAGGGGTCATCCAGTTGTCAGCATTGGATATTTGCATCACTTTGGGTCCAGGATCTTCTACACTAGGCTTGTCTAGGACCTCGCACATCCCTTAGGCATATTGCTCAGGGTCTTCTGATTCTACTGCTTTTGTGAGCTGGTCAAGTTTTCCGTTCTCCTCCCTTGGGTTGTTGACCATTTTTATATTCTCGAAGGGCGAAATCAAACCTCAGATTTTTGAGAGGTATTTGGATAGTTATGAACTATTAGTTTCAAAATTTTTTTAGACTTGGTTGATGACCAACTGGGAGTCACTGTAGACAATTAGATCCTTAGTCAAGCACTCTCTTACTAAGCGAAGTCCTGCAATCAATGCCTCATTTTTTGCAGCATTGTTGGTCGCAGGGAAATTGAGGACCATTGAGTATTTTATTTTTGATCCCTCAGGTGTTCTAACACAATGCCAACTCCATAACCATCCTTCATTGATGAATCGTCTACATGCAGAGTCCATACTATTGGGTTGTGTGATTTGCCAGCATCACAAAGGTCCAGGGCATCTAGTGTCAGGGTCGTGGTCTCGACAATGAAGTTTACCAAGGTCTAGCCTTTTAAGGTTGGCCTTGGGTGGAACTCTATATCGAATTCTTCCAACTTAATGGCTCATTTGACCAATCGTCTCAACGTCTCTGGTTTCTGCAGAATTGCTCTCAAGGGTTGGCCGGTCAAGACTATCACTTTGTGTGCTTGAAAGTAGGGTCTTAATTTTCGAACAGAATATACAAGCGCTAGAGCCATCTTCTCCACGTGAGAATATATTGTCTCAGCTTTAGCTAGGATTTTGTTAGTGTAGTATATAGGTTGTTGCCCGTCGTTTTGTCGTTGAATCAAGGTTGAGCTCAAAGTTGTGTCTGACACAGCAAGGTATAAAAGTAACTCCTCACCTGGTTGGGGAGAAGTTAAAAGAGGTTGGTTCGAAAGGTATACCTTGAGTCCCCAGAAGGCTACTTCACAATCAGTTGTCTACTGGAAGCCATTAGTCTTCATCCCTCTCAGGGTCTTAAAAAACGGCAAGTACTTCTCGGCCGATTTGGCCAAGAAGCAAGATAGTACTGCCAGCCTTCCAGTTAGCTTCTGGACCTTCTTTACAGTCTGGGGGGATTTCATATCAAGAATAGTCTTAATTTTTTTTGGGTTTGCTTTGATCCCCTGGTGTGAAACAATGTAATCCAAGAACTTTTTCGATGTCACTCCGAATATACACTTGGCCAGGTTGAGTTTTATCTGGTCCGCTCTTAGGACATTGAAGATCTCATCTAGATCCTGAATGTGGTGGTCTATTGTTCTACTTTTAACGAGTATGTCCTCCACGTAGACTTTCACATTTCTTCCAATCTGGTCATTGAATATTTTATTTATGAGCTGTTGATAAGTGGTATCAGTATTCTTGAGGTTGAAGGGTATGACTCTATAATAGTACGTCCCTTTGTCCATCATGAATGATGTGTACTCCTTATCTTTCAGGCTCATCCCTTTGTCCCTTTGATTGTAACCTGAGTACGCATCCATGAAACTTAGGAGTTCATGTCTAGACGTCGAGTTTACAAGTGAATCAGTTCTTGGCAGGGAGAAGTTGTTCTTCGGATATGCTTTATTGACATCTGTGAAGTCTACATACATTCTCCACTTCCCGTTATTCTTCTTGACCATCACAATGTTGGACAGCAAATTTGGATAATGCACCTCCTATATGAATCCGGCGTTCAGAAGTTTCTTTACCTTTTGCCGGATAGCTACCGGCTTATTTACTGAATAATTCCTCCTCTTTTACCGAATGGGATGATTGGGACCTAGGCCCAATTTATGGACAATTACTCCAATCGGTATCCCTGGCATGTCGCTCAATGCCCAGGCAAAGACATCTAAGTTTTTCTGTAGGAAACTAATAAGCTGGTGTTGAAAAGATTAAGGCAAGGTGCTTCCTATCTGAATGAACTTTTCAAGATCTCTGGAATCCAAAGGGACTCGAACAATTGCCTCTCCAAATTCAACTTGTCGCAATGTCGTTTCATCGTGAAAATCCAAGTCTTTAATGGGCCGAGGAAGAGGTGTTTGTGTGACTTGGGACAGATAGCATGTCCGTTCAGCTACTTAATCTTCGAGAACTTTCTCAATCTCGTATGGTGTGGAAAACTTTATCTTTAGATGTTGGATTGAGATAACGGCTCCAAAGGCAGCCAGGCAAGGGCATCTGAGGATAGCGTTGTAGACCGGTGGAAGGTCTACTACCAAAAAGGAAAGGATTTTAGATGCTGTCCTCAGATAAGTTCCTAACGTGGGCTCGAGTTGAATGACTTTCTGAACTGGTACTAACTCATTGTCCAGTCCGTAGAGGGGTCTTTCGGTTGCCTTCACTGGTCGGGTGAGTCGATACCATGTTGATGACTCCCGCGGTCACTCGGTTCCCTGGTTGGTAAGCCTCACCGCCCTTTATTGTTCCGGAAGCTTGCCTGGGTCTTTGCAGGAAGCGATTAAGGTGACATTTTTTGATCAGCTCCTCTATCTCTTTCTGCACCATTCTACAGTCTTCGATACTGTGACCTCCACAGCGATGGTAGTGGCAGTATTTGGACTGATCGCCACCATCGGGATTCTTCAGCGCTTTAGGCTACTTCAAAAATTTCTCATCCCAAATTTGTATAAGAATGTTGGTACGCGAGTCGTTTAAGGGAGTCAGGTTTAAATGTTTCACTCTCTCCGAACGGTCTGCTCGGACTTCTGCAACTTCTTTGGCCCTCTAGAGCACTGTCGGTCTTCGTTCTTCCTTTTTCCTTCCACCGCCCTTGGGTGGGAAATTTCTTCGTGGTCGGGCTTCTTCGTTTCGTTGGCTTCTTTGGCCACAATGTAAGCTTTTGCTATGAATTCTGCCTCCCCGAACGTCTGCGGGCTCTTATGGACGAGGTGTTTGAAGAAGCTGCCTCCTTCCAACACAGACAAAAACGCGTTGAGCTTCTATAAGCTTGGAGATTTGCCTGGCATCTGCGATGAAGCGGGATAGGAAATTCTTCAGGCTTTCCCTGGCCCCTCGCTTCACACGGTCAAGGTGCCATGGTTACTTCTCAATTTTTCGGCTGGAAGAAAATTAGGAGAGAAAAGTCTCTGCTAACTCACCGAATGAGTGGATCAAGTTCGCAGACAGCCCATAGAACCGGATCCTTGCGCGGCCCTTGAGCATTAAGGGAAAGTATTGGTACATTGTTGTCTCATCCAATCCCTGGAGGCTCAGGTGCTCTCAAAAGTGATTCAAATGATTCATTGGATCAGTATTTCCGTTATAAATGTCCAGGTTGGGCATTTCGAATTTTAGGGGGAGCGACCTTGTCTTGATCTCCATTGTAAATGGCGATTTGTGCAGGTCAGTCACTTCTTCTCCAGCGTCGTCTCCAAAAACTCGTTGCCAAATTTTTTCAAGCTCTCCTTCATTTAGGGTAGAGCCATCATCTTTTTCTTGTTGAGGTAGTTCTTTAACTCATAAGGGTCTTGTGTAGCTTGCGGCTCAGAATGGCTCCTACCCTCTAGAAGGAATTCGTCATGAGGGGACCCTTCCTAGAAGGCGGGCTCTTGATTGTCACACGAATAACGAGGATTTTGCCTCTTTGAGTTTTCCTTTTGAGTTTGAGGACCCAAGCGATCTTCAAGGCACAGTGGGATTATGTTGCTCGAGGCAACTTGAGTCCCGAGGTTCTCGTGTTGACTAACTTGCTTGAGGGTTGTTTCTTTTCCTTACCCTTTTTCTTGGTCATGGCAACCTGAGAGGCCTTAGATGACGCCCCCTTAGATCGCTCGTCTGTTTTCGAACAAAGGGTCTAGATGGCTTTAGAAATATTGTCTATTCTCATCGCCAATGCTTGTACGTACGGATTAGGATGATCATCTATCCTAACCATGTGTGAGGGCCGTTGTCACATGAAGCAACATCTCTGATCGGGATACTAGCTTGTACTATCGTGTTCACCATATTTCAATTCTTGAAAAATGTGCTAACCAGACTTTTAGTCGATTTCCACAGACGACACCAAATGTTGCATCATCGAATCCTAATCTCTGTGCGGCCGGGGACCCAAATGCAGAGCAACACAAATATAGGTTGATAAGTAGAAGGAAGAGAGAGGGACAGTGATATACGATATTTTTTACATGAAAAATCTTCTTCTAAATGAGAGAAAAAAATTACAGGACTTTGGGTCTAGCAATGATTTCACTATTCAGACTTATGAGTACAAAGGGTGGAGAACGGGAGATAACTGGTGATTCACAAGAATTACTCTAACTGTTACAGGAATTCTCTCAGGTGCACAACTTGTGTGCCTTTCTTTTCTCTCTCTATGTGAGCGTAAATGCCAGCGTAAAAGAGCGTGAGCGTAAAGATAAAAGGTCGTGTGTTAGGTATACAGTAAATGTATATATAGTGGTCTGAGTCCTCTTACGTGGAGCTGGAGTGTGCAGTGGATCTTGCCACCAACTTTGCAAATCTATCTTGCCGTGTTAGAAACGTTGCGTACATGCGGGCTTGTTTTGTGATACATCACTTTTGCAGAGATCGCGCCTACTCTGCAAGTTATCATGCCTTGTGAAGATCGCATGTTGTAAAGATCGTGCGTTGTAAAGATCGTGCGTGCCTTTACAAAAGGCAACTATCTTGGCTGGCCTTGTCGATCGCTCTGAGCTTTATTTTCTGTGCTCATGTTGTTGGACATTTCTCATAATTCTCATCCTTGATAAAGGCTTCGTTTTTATCAAGGTCTTTGCCCTGTGATAAGCCCGCGTCCTTTCATAAGTCATTGGCCTTTAATAAGGTTTTTAGCCGTTATCAAGCCCACAGGTTTTCAATACCATGTCCTCGGGCCTCAGTGCCATGTCCTTAGGACTCAGTGCCTTTTGGGCTTACTCAACCAGATTAGCCCCTTGGGCTGTGTTGGTTTTTGGTACTTTCTTGGGACTCGAACACATTTCACAAAAATAGGTCTTTTAATTGGACATTGGGTATTTACTATCCATCACTATGAAAGAATAATAATAATAGTAATATGAAGTAAAAATTTTTAATTTAGTATTTCCAACGCATCCCAAGT
>JAODPA010036857.1:0-12195 GCA_025585075.1 Nepenthes mirabilis | reverse complement strand
AGTCATTTAATCTTTCGTTGTTAGTTAAATTGGAGCGAGTCCAATCTCCGTCTCTATTAACCTGAAATTTACGCACCACAAACTATAATAAAGATGTCAAATGATTGGTAAGACTCATTTAGCGATTTATCCTTCGACGCTCAAATTAAAAAATTTTCTAAGAAAATAAAAATATATAAAAAGGATATGAGAGGATGCACGTATGCGAGGATATGAGAGGAGGACTGAGCTCCTACAATGCTCTCGATGGGGAGCGATTTAGAGAGATGGAGGATTGGGCTCCGATGTGTCGCACTCGGTGAGTGGCTCATTAAGTTACACTTGACGGGGAGTGGCTTCACAAGGAGAAGAAAGAGCAGTGGTGAGAAAAGATAGCTTTGTTCTTTCTAAGCTCTTGTACCTCGCTCAATGTTAGTATTAGTTGGGAACTGATCGATCCCTTTTTCTATAAAGGCGAAGGATATTTGTAATACTTCATGGCGCCAAAACTTATGACAGGTATCCCGTCAGGATTTATCGACAATTTGGGTGTTGACGGGAGTCACCGTTGTCAAATGTCGTATTGTGGTTGTGACATGACCATAGCTGGTGGTGACCAACAAGGACCAGACTGCTTCTCACATGGGTTGGCAGGGTTACTGGTGGTTGGTAAGCATGATGATTTTCCATGGCTGGCCACCATCACTATTGGTTGGGACCTATTGCGCCGACGTCTTCTGTACTGCTAGATTGCTATCGTTGAGGTGGAGAGTGAACTTTGTTGTGATTGGTTGAGTCGCAGAGGTTATCCTCTAACCCTGGACTGTTGTTCCTCTGTGGGCCTATTCAAAGCAAAGGGGCTAGTTGAACGGTTCCTAAGCCTTACTTTGCGTTGGGCTTCGCTAGCTAGTGGGCTAGCTTTCGAACCGGCTCGCGTCATGACTGGATCGGCCTGTGTCATGGCTGAACCCATCACTAACCCTCCATGTAGGGGAACTAGGCCTCTCAAGTCTTCAGCATGTCAGACGATGGGACGTTGCCCGTTGAGTATGCTCACGTGTCTCTTCCTAAGACGCTTCAGTCGCCGATTCCCGAGAGCTATGCCCCTTCCCCAGCTGCTTTGCATCTTTTTGTACAATGGCGCAAGGATTAGATACTCTGTTTGGAAAGATTCTGCTATGAACTAAAACCTGGCGTTGATTCCTTGCCGGTAACTGGCGAACACATCCTTTCACCAAGAGCTTGCCATCTTTCTGCCATGATTATAAATGAAGGGGCTTCCTACTCTTCATCCCAACGTTCATCTCCACGCCAGCTAAATGATGTGGGAGTTCAATGTCACTTTAGGCCTCCTAATACCTTGTACCGAGATCGGATGGATTCTAAGAGATTTGAAGACACGCTTGGCGCTCACAGTATTGCCATTATTTTGGCTATTTTCGTGCCGCCCGAACCCTACTCTGACTGTTCTCATGCCGCCACACTTGGCAGCTCAGTCATGGGGTCCCCTTCTTCCCTTCCACCTCTGGCTGACTTTGGAAGTCCTCTTCCGAAAGCATCTCCTGCGATAGGCATTTTTCGAGATCCTCTCGGATCTGATAAAGCGACCTTGCCTTGATCTCTTCTCTGGTGGTCATCGACAGAGCTTGTTGGAGGTGGAACCTTCGAGTGGGAAGCCTCTTTGATGTTAGCGACGGTGTTTTGTTCATACTTGTCAAAGAATTACATCCAATTCTTCTCCTGCAACACCTTGTTTTCGGTTGGGATGTTCCATGGGTAGGTAGAGAAAGTTCACATGGTGTTTCACCTGTGACTATTCTCCCTACACGTGTCTTTCCCTAGCCCATTTGTAGGAGTGTGTTGCCGATTTTTGCTCCATGTATTTTACACTGTTTCTTCTACTATGTAGTTCTACTAACATAAGCCTTGTACTTTGTAACAGAATTCAATGAATGAAACTACTGAGTATTTTCCTTCTTCTCGTGTTTTTAAATTTTTTCCTTTTATCTTCTCACATAGCTTTATGATCAGAGTGTCTTCATACCGTCATGTGTGACCCGGTGTCTGACAGCCAGACGAATCGGTCATCAAGCGGCTCAGTTATCCGATGACTAGTTTCTTGGTCAATTGTCCCAAGCAGTTGGTTGGGAGGCCAGCTAGGCAGAGCGGTGTCGAGCCGGCTTGGGTCGCACGCGGTCCACTTCCTATCCTGAGTCATATCTCATGACAAGCGCTGTATCTTTATGCTATTGGGCTTCTAGCGAGACCGTATGCTGTCATAATTGCCGCTTTGACTAATGGTGCAGGTACTCTTGGGGTCTGTGTTTTTGCATTTATTGCTGACGAGATAGTTTGATTGACTGACATCATTGCTGGTGCATGGCGTTTGCGTGTGGGAAATCAAAGCGTCAAGCCATCTCAACCGACGATGGGAACGAGCGTGTCGTGACACCTTATGGGGCTGACACGTGTAGCTGTCATCATGAGGGCGGCCAGGTGACTTCCATGCGACATCATTTTGGCTTAGGGCCTTTGCCTATTTAAACCACGAGCTTCTCGCCATTTCCACACTTTGCCTTCATCTTCAAATAGTGACAAGCCCCCCTTCTTTTCCTATATTTCCTTCTTCTATTTTTCCAACCATGGCTGTCGACGATGTCAAAAAGATTTTATCGATTCTCAGTGCTGATGACATTCAATCATTGCTTTCTCAGTTTAGGGTTTCAGGGAACACAACGTTCCTACTGCCTAGCCAAGACAGCAAGGCTTGCTCTCTGCTGGAAGCCTTTATTACCGTTTACGAGATTAATTTGCAAGGTGGACTCCGCTTCCCAATGTCATCAAAGTTGTATGCGACCCTCACGACTTTGGGGATTCCAATGGCGAGGCTCATGCCCAACGCCATTCGGTACCTAGTGTTCCTCCGTATCTTCTCCCGTTGTCATGACTGTAAATTTACTAACACGTCGGTGAGAGTGATCTTCACTTTCTCCCAGAAAACTACTTGGATATCGTTGTCCCCTCGCCCCGACTTTAACTTCAAATGGGCAAATCCTGACTCGATCAAGCATTGGAAGAATCGTTTCTTTTACTTGGCGGTTCTGCCTAGCTAGGCTGTATCTAATGAGTGGAGAAAAGTGCAATTTAGTCTCACAAAGTCCTCGGACGTGAGTGAGAAGGCTCGGGAGAATCCTCTAGTGGACTTGATCCTGGCCAACGCCACCACTTTCTGTGAGAGGGGATATTCGTTGACCGGAGAGGCCTTTGCTAGAGCAACGTGGGGGCTGACCCTTGTGGAAACGGCCACTGGTCAGGGGAGGCCAGGGACGTTAGTCATTTGAGAGCTCTCATGTCGGCCGTCAAAGTGGCATTGCTCCTCTTCTGATAACACCTCTTCAGACTCCGCTTTTTCTTCTAGAGAGGACTAGGCCATGTTGCAGTGGGAACAATGATTTGGGAGAACTTTGAGGGGGATTATTTCTACTCTTGCCTCCTCCTTGGGTCAGATATCTGGCTCCAAGGGTGTAGAGGGTGCCATGACCATAGTAGCTCCTATGCCAATCCCAAGATCTGGTGTTCTCGAAGCCAAAGTCGAGTAGATTTCTACACCCATGTTGGCGCAATATGGGGTCCCAGCCGACGCTAAACTTTTAAGGGGAGAGCCATCAGCAGACACCCGAGCCGAGATTGTGGAAGATGCCACAGACGAGCCGGCGACGGAGGCCGCAACTGGGCCGACAGCTAAGGCTACGGTAGGTGAAGTTGAGTCATCCATTCGCACAATGGAGGCATCCAACGATATTCCTATAGCAGAGGATGTCAGCTCAGCCGATGGAGCTGTCGAGATCGTGGTGGTCGTCAAGGATACCGAGACTGTCAAGGAACCACCTTCCAAGACCACTGTTGCTGTCGACATGCCTCCCTTTGAGGCCATCGAGGAGCCTCCCTCTAGGGCGATTATCATTGTCGACGTGCCTCCTTCTGAGGTAGTTGAGACCATAGAGGTGCCTCTTTCTGACTTTTTGGAGCTCGGGGCTCAGGAGGCGATGGCTGCTATGGACGCCATGGAGGAAGCTGTGGTGCCAGCCCCCAAGTTTCTAGAGTCCAAAGGTATAGGGCTTGCTAGAGTCGAGGAGGAAACGGAGTTACCTAAGGCTGCCCCAACCTGTCTACCTTCTAGGGAGCTTTCCTTTGCTGAGGTGTTCTTTTAGTATCCCTTTGACTTTTCCCTACTTTTGTCTCTGTTCGCCTAACATGCTTTTCGCCTGCAGGTACAGGAGAGGGCTCTCCGGCTTTCCACAGCTATCGGCAACCTTGCCCAGGAGCATGCCGGCGCGGGGGAGTATAGAGTCGTAGCCAAGCGGGTGAGGTTGGGCAAGGAGCAAATCGAGACCTTGGAAGGAGAGCTGTGTGAGGCCGAAGAGAAGATTACTTCCCTTGAGAAGTCACCCTGTGAGTTCCAGGAGTGGTACTATCTTCTTCGAGGACACTGCCTTCGACTTGAGGACCAGTTGAGGGCCTCCATTTCAGCGAAGGAACTCGGCAAGGTGCTGGAACGCAAGTATTTGAACGATATTCATCTCTGCTGCCAAGTTGTGTAGCTGGTGGACCCAGACTTTCCTATCTCCTTATTTCATCCAATGAATGCCAACGCCACCCAAAAGTTGGACTTGCTAGCCCCTTTTGAAGGGATGGCTGGGCCTTCTTCTTCCAAGTCGAATGGTGATTAGCCGCCAAGCCACTCTTCTCCGAACTGCTAGGCTCCTCTTTTCTCCTCCCCCTTTTTTGCATTGTATGGGTGGTTGGCCCACTTGTATATTTGGAATTCTTGCAATGAGATCAGTCGGATTTTTGGGACCCTCGCGGCTGTTGAATTGTGCTTCCATGTGGAATCACTTTCTCTTTCTTTGGCTGACTAAGTGTTGTAGGTATCGTCATTAGGCTTGTCCCGAGAATTTTTGCCTAGTGATACTCATTCCCTTGGGGAGGGAATGTCACGACACCTTGATTTTGTGGGGCATTCTATCCTATAAGTAGGACAACATCACACGCTCGAGGGTGAGCCTCACTATGGCTAACTGGGTTTCATGGCTACAGTAGCCAGGCCCTGGCAAAGTCGTAGGCCATCGTCCACATATCACCATATTGCCACTAGGTCTTGTCCAAAGACGTCATTGTCCATACACGTCTGATCCTAATCTGCTGATCGTCATTGACTGAGAGCGCCCTCTCCGTCGGAGAGAAGTCATTACACACCCTTTGTAGAAACCCCCTAAGGTTTTATTAGCCATTTGGTTAGGTGCACCAAAAGCCCCAAGGCCTGGTTTTTCGACCATGGTTGGGCTGCTTGGTATGGAACCAATGTTTCAATTTCAACCGCTTAGTAGGCTGCTTTGCTCGGGGCCAAGGTTTATTAACCATAAGTGATCCGTGAAGTAGGCCGAGACAAATCTCGCCCGACTTAGGGACAATTTGGATCAGTTGATTTAATAAGATGGCAAACACACATGCATTCATATGGATAAGTACACATGAACAAACAATAATTTCATTAATAAAAAACGTGATATATTTACAAGCATTCAGAATGATGCATGATATGCTTACCTGGGCTCGGCTAGAACTATTGGTAGTACTTCTAGAAGTGAGTGGTGTTCCACGTCCTTGGGACGAGCTTGCCATCCAAGTTACGTAGCTTGTATATACCATTCCAAAGGATTGTCAAGATGAGGAATGATCCCTCCTAGTTTGGAGGGAATTTGTTCTTGTTGATGGTTTTACCAGTTCCCTCTATGCTCTATAGAACGTGTTCTTCCACCTCGAGTTTGCGAATTCTTACCTTTTTGTTATAGTAATGCGCGATTCGCAACTGGTACGCCATAGTCCGAAGGCATGCTACATCTCAAGCCTCTTTAAGTAAGTCAAAGTGTTCCCTAAGCCTCTAAGAATTGCTGAGGGGGTCGAAGCTTTCAACACATAGATTGGGCAGACCGATTTCGATCAGGACAACTGCCTTAATGCCGTAGCATAGACCGAAAGGCATTTCACGCATTGACTCCCTCAGGGTAGTCCTGTATAACCAAAGGACGGATGGCAACTCATTGGCCTAAGAGCTCCCAATGTCCTCCAGCTCGGTCTTTAACCCATGCAACAGCGTTTTACCTCCACTTGTCCGTTGGCTTGCAGGTAGGTGACGGAAGTATGAACCAACTTTTTTCACAGACTTGTGCAGTACTTAATTAATCATTTGCTAGTAAATTGGATTCCATTGTTGGTTACTGTAATCTTGAAAATCCCAAACTGATAGACAATGCTCAAATGAACAAACTCTGTTACGTTCTGCTCAATTATCTATACCAATAGAGACGCTTCTACCCACTTGGTGAAGTAGTCGATACCCACTATAATAAACTTTCTTTATCCAAATGCCATAGGTAGAGGTCTAAGAATGTCGAGCTCCCATTGTGTAAACAGCTCAAGTAACTAGAGGGCTTGCAACTCCATATGTGGCTAGTGAGGTATATTCCTATGGAGCTGGCAGCTTTCGCACTTCTTCACGAACTCCATGGCATCGCATTTCATTGAGTCAGAAGAACCCTTGCCTCATTATTTTGAAGGCAAGGTTCTTGCCTCTTATATGTGAGTCGTAGACGCCGAGGTATGCCTCACTCAGCACGTAATCAACTTCCTCCGATGTGAGGCATCTCATGTAGGGCACTGAGTACCCCTGACGGTACAATTTTTCATCTACAAGAGTGTACCAGCCTGCTGTCTTTCTTACATGCTTGGCCTCATCTGATTTCTCTAGCAGGATGCCTTTAGTCAAGTATTTTCAATATGGGGTCATCCATTTGTCACCGTTAGCCATTTGCAGCACCTCGGCCTCGGGGTCATCGATGCTCAGACGACTAGGACTTTCCGCATGTCTTTGGAACATTGTTCCAGGCTGCCAGTCATTATTGCCCTTACTAGCTTGTCGGCTTTCCAATTTTTCTCTGTGAGAATGTGGATAACTTCGACTTGATCAAACGCCCGAATCAAACCCTTTGCCCTGGCAAGGTATTTTGTGAGCTATGGGTTCGACGTTTCGAAACTCCATTAGACATGATTGATGACCAGTTTGAAGTCATTGCAGACGATCAGTGATCTGGTCGAACACTCCTTTGCGAGACAGAGCCGTGCTAGGAGTGCCTTGTATTCGGTGACATTATTGGTGGTGGAAAAGCTGAGTATGAGAGAGTACTTGATCTCCAACCCATCCAGGGTTCGCAAAACCACGCCTACTCTGCTACCTGACTGTGGCGATGAACCGTCAATGTGTAGGGTCCACGTCAAAACTTTCAACTTATCTATGTCTTCGGCATGGTCAGGGGCGTTAGGAATCGGGGTTGCCATCTCGACTATGAAGTCCGCAATGGCCTAGCCCTCATGGCTAGCCATGGCAAAAACTCCACATTGAACTTGCCCAATTCTATGGCCCATTTGACTAGCTGCCCAGTGGTGTCCAACTTCTGTAATATTCCTTTCAAGGGCTGGTCGGTCAAGATGATAATCTTGTGCTCCTGAAAGTAAGGACAAAGCTTTCAAGCGAAGTATATCAAGGATAGCATGATCCTTTCAACATGCGAGTAGCAGCTCTCGGTATCGGTCAAGACCTTACTGACGTAATATACTAGTCGCTACACGCTAGACTATTGCCGGATTAGGATCGAACTCAGTATCATGCCGAAAACTGTCAGATATAAGTACAACTCTTCACCTTCTTGAGGTGAAGTCAAGAGAGGAAGATGGGAGAGATATTCCTGGAGTTCCTAAAATGCGGCGTCAAATTTTGCTGTTCACTGAAAACAAGTTGCTTTGATCCCCCTCAGAGCCTTAAAAAATGGCAGATATTTCTCCATCAATTTTGCCAAGAATCAGGAGAGGAGGACGAGCCTCCCGGTGAGCTTCTAGACTTTCACGGTCCAAGGAGTACTCAGGTCGAGTATGGCCTTTATCTTTTCAGGGTTCACCTCGATACCCCACTAAGACACTATAAAATCCAAGAACTTTTCAAAGGTCACTCCGAAAGTACACTTGGCTTGGTTGAGTTTTATCTGGTATGCTCAGAGGACCTCAAAAGTCTCACTCGGGTCACGAATGTAATCATCGGTATCTTTACTTTTGACAAGCATGTCGTCTACATATACCTTCACATTTCGACCGATCTAAAATTCAAACATTTTATTTACCAACTGCTGATAGGTAGCTCCCGTGTTTTTCAGATCAAAAGGTATAACCTTATAACAGTAGGTCTCCTGGTCCGTCATGAAGGAGGTATACTCCTCGTCCTCCAAGCTCATCATGATCTGGTTAAATCCCAAGTAAGCGTCCATGAAATTTAAAAGCTCATGGCAGAAAGTGGAGTCTACTAGTTAATCGATCATCGGTAGTGGGAAGCTATTCTTCGGGCATGCCTTATTTACGTTTATGAAATCTACACACACCCGTCACTTCCCATTACTCTTCTTGACGAGAATGATGTTTAACAATCAGTTTGGGTACTAGACCTCCCTGATGAACCTTGTGTCAAATAGCTCATTCACTTTCTCGTAGATGGAGACCAACTTTTCAACTGAGTAATTCCTACATTTTTGCCAAACGAACTTATGATCGGGATTAAAGTCCAAATTATGGGCCATTACTCTGACCGATATCCCTGACATGTCAGCGGGAGTTCACGCGAAGACATCAACGTTCTACCTAACAAAGGTGACGAGCTGGTCGTATATGAGACCTAGAAGGGAGCTACTGACATGTATGCACTTTTCAGGCTTGCTTGGATCCAAAGGATTTCGATCGGTTGATTCTCCCGATTAGGCATGCTACAGGGTGGCTTCGTCTCAAAAGTCAAAACTCCAATTGGCTTGCTCGGGGTCGCTAGAGTGATTTGAGATAAATAGCACGTCCAACCCATTGCCTAGTCTCCTAAAACTTCTCCAACACCGCACAGTGTCAGAAACTTCATATTCAAATGTGGGATCGACATCATTGCCCTGAAAGTGATTAGGCATGGCCATCCTAAGATTGCATTATAGACTGATGGAAGATTGACAACCAAGAACATGAGAATCTGGGAGGACGTGCGTGGGTATGTTCCCAGTGTGACCTCCAGTTGGACGACTCCTTATACGGGTATTAGCTCATTTTTCAGGCCATACAGGGGTCCTTCGGTGGGCCTCATTTGACTCCTTTTCAATCCAAGTTCAAGGAATGTATTAAAATATAACAAATTTCAAGAGTTTTCATTATCAATAAAAATTTATTTTAACAAATATTCTATTATACCTTCCGAAATGAGGACAGATACAATCAGAGGGTCAGAATGAATGGTCATTATATAAGCCATATCATCATCGTTAAAACTAATAATATCAATCCTAACCCCTACCCTCGACTTCTTACTACTGGAAGCACTCTCCAGGCAGTCCAGGGCATTGCCTTTAGCTGGCTTAGTTGTCACCATGTTGACAAACCCAACCACCACTTGATTCCTTGGCTGCTCTTGTGTGTCTTCCTCTGCCGCCACTGGAGCCTATGCTGGGTTTTTTACGAACATTATCAGATGCCCCTTACGAATTAAGTCTTCAATCTCCCTCTGTAGAGTCTGGCAGTCCTCAATTTTGTGATCTAAAAATCGGTGATGGTGACAGTATTTGGTCCAATCTCCTACCTCCGGGTTCTTCAACACCTTGGGTCATTTCAAAAATTTCTCATCCCAAATCTTCATTAGAATGTTTGTGCGCGTATCGGTCATAGAAATCAAGTCCTACGGCCGAAATTCTTTCTGGGCAGTTGGCTCCACCCATTGTTGTTTGCATGATCCTCAAGGACGGTAGTCATCCCCATTCCTCTTCTTCTCGTTCATCGGCCACTCTAGCATCCGTTCCATGCATTCCAGGTGCTTAGATTCATTGGCCTTCTCGATCACTATGTAAGTTTGAGCGATCACCTCGACCTCCTGAAATGTTTGGAGGTTATAATGGGTCAAATGTTTGAAAAAGTCGCTTGACTTTAAAGTGGTGATGAAGGTGCTGAGTTTCACCTGGTCAGTGAGCCCAGATATCCATCGGGCCTCGACGCTGAAGCGCACAAGGAAGTGCTTCAAGCTCTCGTCTTGTCACTATCAAAATCAAACCAGGTACCATAGTTGCTTCGCCTCCCTTCGATTGGCGACAAACTGAGATAGGAAGTAATCGACAAGCTCCTCAAACGTTCAAATAGAATTTAGTTTAAGACTATAGAACCAGAGGCATTTGTCCCCTTTGAGAATCAAAGGGAAGTGTTGACACATGGTGGCCCGGCCTAAGCCCTAGAATCACAACAGTGTGCAAAAGTGGTCTAGGTGGCCCATTGGATTGGCATTCATGTCATATGGCTAGAGGGCCAACATCTTGAATTTGTGGGGGAGAAGTTGTGCGTGAATATCGACCGCAAAGGGTGACTTACTCAAGTCTACAATCCTACCGGCATCACCCCTAAAAACGTGCTGCCATATCTTTTTCATCTTCTCCTCCATGTGAGAGGTGGATATAACCCTCTCAGCATTGAGGAAAGTCCTTAACTCTGAGTGATTTGGAGTGGGGTGCGCACTTGTGCGACTCCTAGCTCGTGGTGGTCGTGTGCTGCAGGAGGCTTCTCCTTGAGTTGTGAGCCTCCAATCACTACGGGAGTAGTGAGGGTTCTACCACTCAGGGCTTTTCTCTCATGTCTCGTGGCTAGAATAGCCCTCCGGTCACATTCGGGCCCTATTACTCGACGCCTCTTGGGCCCCAGCATCGTCAGGTCGTGGGGTCTTCTTGATCGATTGTTTCGGCCTTGAGCTCTTCTTCTTAGAAGCTGATACTTGTGCTGTGGGGGTAGGAGCCCCCAATTGTTGCTTGTCCAGATGATTGCCAATCCTCTAGAGCATTTTGAAGGCGTCTCCTATTTGGGTAGCCAGCACACAGACATCAGGCTCGGGACGCTGACTTGCATGGCTATCCGCAAAGGGGTCATTTTCTTAGGTGGCGATGTCCCTGGCTAACACACTGGTGTGCGCCCTGGTGTTGACCATATTTGTTCTTGTGAGTATGGTGGTTGGTGGTTGGACTTTTACGTCATTCTCATAGACGGCGCCAGTGATGCGTTCCTAGTATCCGAATTATTATACGGATTAGGAAGCCACTAGATTTTTCACCGCAGGTCGAATTGAAGTGAATCTGGTCTCCGTCTCTGTTAACCTAAAACCTGCACATTACAAACTACAAATAAGAAATCAAAAGATTGGTAGGACTCATTCCTCATTTTATCCTTTGACGCTCAAATTAGAAATCTTTCAAATGAAATAAAAAGATATAAGGAGAATATAAGAAGACGTGAAGATGCACGTATGCGCAGGATATGAATGGAGGACTAATCTCCTATAATGCACTCGACAGGGAGCAGCTTAGAGAGATAGAGTAGCTCGATGAGTAGCTCCGATATATCGCACTCGATGAGTAGCTCACTATGGCGCACTCAACGGAGAGTCTGGCTTTGCAAGAAGGAGAAAAAGCTGTATTGGGGAAAGAAAGTTTTATTCTTTATGGGCTCTTATGTCTCACTTGAGAGTAGCCTTAGTTGGAAATTGATTGATCACTCTTGTGTCTCACAGGAGTCCCGCCAGAATTTACCGGCTATTGAGACGTTGATAGAAGGCATCATTGTAAGATATTGTCTTATGGTTGTGATGTGATCGCAATTAGTGGTGACCAACATGGGCCAGGTTGCTTCTCATGTGGGTTGGCTGGGTTGCCAGCGGTTGACGGGTACAGTGGTTTCCCATGGTTGATTGCCATCACTATTGGTTGGGACCTATTGTGCTAATATCTTCTGTGCTACCAGATGTTATTGTTAAAGTGGGGAGTGAGCTTTGCTGTGATTGATTGAGCCACAGAGATTATTCTCTGACTCTGGATTGTTGTTCCTTCAAGAGTCTGTTTGCAATAGATGGGTTGGTTGGACGGCTTCTAAGCCTTGCTTCGCAGTGGGCTTTGCTGACTAATGGGCTAGCTGTCAAATCAACCCTGGTCGTAATTGGATCGGCTTGTGCCATAACTAGACCCATCACCCTGAATCCCCTCTTTTTCCGGGTTCACCCTTCTTATTGGTTGCTATTTTCTTGTTATTAAAAGATTTCAAACTGATAAAATAATA
>JAODPA010036846.1:0-12197 GCA_025585075.1 Nepenthes mirabilis | reverse complement strand
GTAAAACTAAATATAAAGAGGTTGCAACCTGCAAAGTATACAATTACACATTAAAGTTCGGTCCGTATTTTGTGGGGGACATGCCAGAGTCTTCTCATATCTTTAACAGTAACAATTTCATCACGGTAAGATGCTCAATATATTTTGATGTGTTGTCATAATTTTAGTCATATAAATTGTCAAGATAAAATACTTAACCATGAGAGTATAACTAAAGATAGAAAATGGGACGGCCACAACAGGACTCCACTTTGTCAATTTCAGCCAAGCACCGAGTGCATGACCGCGCCAGCAAAGCATATGAACCAGACAAGTCCAGGCACGCGCCACCAAAAATCAAACTCGCGACCATGGACCAAGTCGTAACACCATAAGTCACCCTTGCCAATTGTGGTCACTTATGCGGGCTTCCTTCCCTTGGCTTTCATAGATACTTCTTTTCAGTCAGCTCTTTTTGCTTGTTTCCTTGCAATCCTTGGGCATCAAGCCCATCTCCTGCATTTGATGTTCTATTGATACTAGGCCAGTCTCTTCAAGAAATCTGCAGAAATGCAAACACATTTTCTGAGACAACTAAAATTAAGAGGAATTTATGTTTGGGAGTATCCATCAGAATTGCAGGCACACTGAAAATAAGCCAGAATTATTATTCCACTGCAATTGCCTTTCTAAGTCTGATCAAGGGGCAGTCCAGTGGCGAAATTTCATTTACATATAAGCATGCAGGCTCATCTTATATTATATAAAAGACCGTTTCTATAATTTGAACTTGTACTACTAGGTCACATAGCGACAATTCTATTATAATGCCAAAACTCCTAATCAAACCCACAGCCAACATCCACAATCCCGCAAGTTGTACAGATTCACACCGTAAATTAAAGATAGTGGAGTGGCCACATTTTGTTAGTTAACTACAGCAAATAACTTCAGTTGTGCAAACATTCATAGCTACCCATTTATCGCCATTATCAGAGTTCTTTGTCAATTTTCATTAGTAATTCCATATGAACACATTGATATGAAGCAGAGGGAAGTATTCCTCATTCAAATGAAAAGAAGCCGTGGCAGGGAAAAGAAAGAAAAAGGGTTACCCTCCATATGCAAATCCTCAGTGTTACCCATTATCAAGGTTGGGTTAATTTTAGGCTCTTTTGCAGCAACTTGAACAATGAGGCATTCAGCTGAAATGTACAGTTAAGTATAGCTAAAAAGGAGCTGAAAAACAAGCCAAAAACAGAGTCCATATAAATCAGGATAATACTAGAATTTAAGGAATATCATACCATCCCCGTGGAAGGATGCCATCCAATAGATGAAACATGACATTTTAACAGTATGTAATAAATCTTGCTTTGTAACAAATGAAAAACACAAAAAGGAATAAGGCAAATTGAAGGTCATACCGTTTGTGAAGGACTTTGTATGTTCAATTCAGAAGCCTAAAAAAATAGAGATTTGAGAGAACAAAAACACCGAGTCTAGCTCAATTTTGCAATCAGTCACATAAGTTTTGCTCGGTAGCCTGTTTAGAGCCATTAAACAATGCTTGTTCGGCAAAACTTTTGAAATGGATTTTTAAAAAAGTTATGAGTTGAATGTCTTTCAAACAAATTTCATAGAAAACTGACTGATCTTCCCTGTAAATTGCTCTAGACATTTACCAAGTTTAAAATTTGGATCTTTTATAAGCACCCAAAAGTCAGGCTAGAAGCTACGAAAAAAAAGTTTTCCCAAAAATACTTTTCAAGATTAAAAAACAAACAAACATCCCAACATATATAAATAATGGATCGTTTGGACAACTTCTATGGAATTCGGGAGAAATCTAACATATTTGGCCAAAAAAAGGGCTTCAGAAGGCAGGCACAAGGGAAATCGAACAAATTTGGACTTCGACTTGTTCATTCTATTTGGTACAGAAATTGGACAAGCCCAATCCATCAGCCCAATAAGTCTATGGTTAATAAGCCCAAAAGGCAAGAAGTATTGTCCAGTCCAATAGGCTCAAGCTCAAAGAACTCGGCATCCAACCTTAACTCAGCTTTAGTCAAAATAAATCAATATCCGACAGGCAGCCGGATGATTGTAAAGAGGAATACAAACCGAACTAGGTTATATGCCCGATTGGATGCATATTCGAATGTCCAGACAAGTGGTTCATAAGGCCAAGCAATTTGTATACTCAATAGATAGCCCAAACGATAGTCTCCAAAATGGCCAATGTTAATTGCTCATCATTATCCATTTAATATTTAGATGTTAATCGTATTCAATCAACCTCACGATCAGAATTTGCATAATGACAGCTGAACTAATCAATTGCTAATTGACCTAACCACTTCAATCATGACTATTTATTCTTATTTAGAAAACCGTCATCAACTGATAATATGACTTTAAATACATTTTACCTCCCCCAAACAAGGGGATGGATTCCAAAAAACAAGGAATAGAATAAAGCCATCTAACACACTTCTTCTTTCACAAAACATGAAGCTAAGTCCTCCATCTCTCTCTCATCCTCTCAATCTCTCTCATATTCCGAATTTTTAGAAAGTTTATTCCCATCGACTACAAGACCCATGGGCTTTCCCATGCAGATGGGAAAGGAGACGAACCGTGGTAATCTTAGCAACAGGGCTGAACGTCTCCTCCCCATATTTAAGAGTGAACCTCTTTGCCACTAAGCGAGCACTGGACCCTTCCTGTCAACCCCTTTCTTTCTTTATAAAATCCGGATTTTGATTTGCAAGTCTTAGAGATGAGCCCGCCCAACACTTTCTTCTTATTCATTATCCATCCATCCCACTTGATGTGTGTGTGTGTGTTTTTAAATCCAATGTTTACCAATGAGAATTCAAATAGTCAAAGACGCTGTTAGTTACTGCGGATCGGGTCTAAGGCTCTGTGACTAACAGCGCTATTTCTGGAACACGGAAGTACTGTTTATTCTCCTTTCTTGGTCTTTCAGTCTTTTTAAGGCTCCATACAGTATAGAAGTGGTGAGATAGAGCTAGTAATTTACCCTTGTAAACAAGAGTATACGTATAGTAGGTGGTAAGTCTTATACAGTCTTTGTCTCTTTTAAGAGACAGATCGCTTCTAGCAGAGTCAGCCTTTAATGGATTATGATAGGAAGATCAAAGATTGCACATCGAAGTCTAAGCATTCTTTGCTTGCTTTGCGCACCGACACACCAGAATTAGAATCCGGTGGCTCAGATGAGGGCACATGGACAGTCGAGCCAACTATCGAAGGATGTTTCCTCTCATAACGTTCTTCCTCAAGAAAGTAACCAAGGAAGTGCTCATTCACCGGCTGCTCCAAACGTTGGAGTCTTGACCGCTTAACTACAAGGCATGTCAAAGATGTTGAGGTCTCTCTTGAATAGATTTGAGGACCAAACCCATCAGAGATGCTCCACTCGCAAGCTTCAATCTCAAAGAAAAGATCAAAATGTAAAAAAACCGCTTCAAGGGGTAGCCACTTTCAACCAAAGATACCCGAGGCTCAAAACTGAATTGTTCCCTTCAAACTAAAAGGCCGTCTCAACTACAAGATTAGAGAGGAGAGCCCAAAGCGACGGAATTCTCAGTACACTCAGGATTTCGGGCACTACTCCATCCGAGAGGAAGGGTCAAGCAGCAACATGCCTCGAACCCTCTTGGCTAGGTAGATATCAGACGTATTTGTCAATCATTCAGAATTGAGAATATTTCTTAATGTAAAAACAATCGCCTCCACAAATGAAATAGATGAGTGTATTAAGAGGATAGAGCAATGGGTATTCCGAGGAAGCTCTACTGGTCAGATACTCTAACTGGGTTGTATAACATTTACCTCAGAAATAAAGAGGCATAGTGTCCCCCCATAAGTTCAAAATGCTCATATTAGAGCCGTATGATAGAAGTACTGATTCAATAGATCATATGGGCCACCTCTGCACCCTGTTTAGCTTCCAAAATTGGGATAATGTCACACTGTACTTCTATTTTCCTTTAACATTACAAAAGATGCGAGAATTCAATACTACAAGCTAAGACCGAATTCTATTTGGACAATTTAGGAATCGGCCAACCAGATCCTGTCCCATTTCGCCTCCAACTAGAGGGAAGAAAAAAATCCTGATATCTGGTCAGGATTAGACAGGCTCCTAATGAAAACTTAAAGCGTTTTCTAACTTGATTCAATGCAAATATCAGAGGCATCTCGAAGCTTACTAATGAGGAGAAATTGAATGCATAAATGGTGACTATTCAATCAGGTGACTTTTTCAAGTCGGTATAGTAAAACCCCAAGACATTTTTAGAGGTAGAAGCCATCACAAAGGCCTACATTGTAGCAGAAGAGGCGAACGACACCAAAAGGCCAGAATACCCAACCTATGAACAGCATTTGGGATAGACCAAGGGATGTAAAAGGAGAAACATCAATAACTAGCCCGCTACCAAACTAATCAAGAATACGAAGGGAGAAGACCAATCAAAATACTACCCCTACCATTAAACTTTGGAGCACAATACCAAGGATTGTCGAATGCTTCAAAAAGAGATTGAGCCTTTCTCCAAAAAGGATATCTTCAAAAATATCTGTAG
This sequence comes from Nepenthes mirabilis, assembly GCA_025585075.1. Taxonomy (NCBI): domain Eukaryota; kingdom Viridiplantae; phylum Streptophyta; class Magnoliopsida; order Caryophyllales; family Nepenthaceae; genus Nepenthes; species Nepenthes mirabilis. The sequence continues at coordinate 7,599 of JAODPA010036846.1, read as the reverse complement.
AATCCTAGGGCTGCCTCAAACAAATCCAAGGATGACAAAGAGCCACCCAAGCAACCATGCAATTGAGTATTAGTAGGGGTCTTCAATATGGTATTTACCAGACCTACCAGCGCGATAGTTCAAGATCATCCAAATGAAGCTTTTTCCTACAAGAGATAAAAGTTTAGGGTAGTAAAATAATTTATTAATTTTAATGATGACGATATAACACATTTAATCACCCCTATTCCGACCCTCTTGTGACATATGTACTTGTTTTATATGAAATTAAGGACTGCCAACTAAAATGAGTCTTCATTGATAATGAAAACTCATGAAATATTTACTATTTTGATACGTTTATTAAATTAGGATTAAAATAAAATTAAATGAATCCATCAGACGGACAGCTATAGGGGCTGGATAACGAATTGATCCAAGCTAAGAAAATTGTACGACTAGAAGTTACGATAGGGACACACCGTAAGATGGCCTCCCATCAATGAACTTTTTTGGTAGTAGATTTTCTCTCAATTTATAATGCCATAATGGGTTGACCATGCCTAACGATCTTCAGAGCGGTTAACTCCATCCCGCAGCTAAAAATGATGTTCTTGACTGGATTCGAAGTAAAATAAGTTAAAAGAGACTAGGCCACCGGATGAAACTGTTACTTAACACAAATTAATGGCCGAACTCTTCCATAACCAATAGAAGAATTCAACCTTCGGAATGAGGCCTTCCTTCTGCAGACACAACCCGGCGAGTCACCGTTTCAGATCCCTTTGATTCAATGGACCTAAACAAATACGTGTAGATCGGGTCTTCCTTAGATCAAGATTTGAAGAAAATTTGATAGATTATTTGTGGAGCAATGCCAACATCTTTGCCTAGACATCGGTGGATTTGCCAGAAATTTTGATAGAAATGATTGCTCAAAAGTTGAGCCTTGTCCCTAGGAGCAATCCTATCAAGCAGAAAGGGCAAAACTACTCCATAGAAACGCCCACAGCCATTCGAGAAGAAGTGAAAAAATTAACCGACGTTAGCTTCATCAGGGAAGTCAATTACCCAAATTGGTTATCCAATATTGTCTCAGTAAAAAATAGCAACGGGAAATGGAGAACGTGTGTCAACTTCACATATGTGAATAAAATTTATCCAAAAGATAGTTTTCCACTCCTAATGATTGACCAGTTGGTAGATTCGAAATCCGTTCACCAGCTTCTGAGTTTTATTGATACTTATTTAGGATACAATCAAATCCAAATGAACCTAGAAGATTAAAAAAATAACCTTATTTATGACTGACCAGGAAACTTACTACTACAAAGTGATATCATTTGGTTTGAAAAATGCTAATACTACATATCAGAGACTTGTTAACAAGATGTTTGAGCAAAAGATTGAAAAAAATATGCAAGTGTACGCTGACAACATACTTGTCAATAGCATACTTGCCGAAGACCATATTAAAGATTTGGCAGAGACATTCGACGTACTCAGAACATACCAAATAAAGTTAAATTTGACCAAGTCTTTGAGGTAGCTTCCGATATATTTTTGGGTTTCATAATCTATTAATGTGGGATAGAGGCTAGCTTGGAGAAGATTGAGGCCGTTATGGATATGGAGCCTCCTGAAACAACCAAAAATATCTAAAAGCTAACCGGACAACTTAGAACTCTATCCCAATTCATGGCCAAGCTAGTTGAAAAATACTTGCCATTCTTCAAAGCATTGAGCGGAGGAAAGACGAATCATTTCTGATGGATGGACAAGTGCTAACAAACTTTCTGAGACTTGAAGGAATGCATTTTCTCTTGTTGACTCATCCTAAGGAGGATGAAGATCTTTATCTTTACCTAACCATTTCAAAAATAGCTCTTAGTGCCATTCTGGTTAGGAAAATATGAGGAATACAACAACTAGTGTAGTATGTCAGCAACATCTAAGTCAACTCAAAGGCTCAATATTTCCGAATAAAAAAGGCTACTTTAGCCTTAATTTTATCGCAAGGAAGCTCCAACTATATTTCTAAGCTCATAAAATTGTGGTTCTAATAGATCAACCCCTTAAAAGGATTCTACAGAAATAAAAAGTATTTAGATGCCTAATCGAGTGGTCAATTTAGTTAGGTGAGTTCAACATAGTGTTTCGGCCTTGACCCTCCATAAAGTGTCAGACCCTTGCGGACTTTATTGTCGAAACAACTCTAATCTCAGATGAGACTGTCGGAGAATCTTTAGAGACTACACTTGATACATCACCACCTAGGTGAACACTCTATGCAAATGGGGCCTCTTTTCAAACTAGTAGCAAAACTAAAATAATCTTGACATTACCCAAGGGACTGAGATAAGATACTCAATCACATTTGAGTTCCCAACAATCAACAAAAAAGTTTATATTTTTGTTGACTGAACTGGAATAGGCTAAATTCATATTAGTCTAATTGTTCGACCACACCCAGATAGCACCAATCCTTCGGTTCTTCATGGAGTCGAAATTTCCTCCGCTTTTCAAGGAGTCAAAAAAATCTAATCATTTTTTTTATTGAAACAAAAAATGATTTTTACCGTCTTGGCATCCATTGTAAGCTCATGGCACCGGGTAAAAAAAACAAAAAAAAAGGGCAATAAGTACTGGATGGCATTTGGATAGAGCCGTGTGATAGGAATCTCCAAGGCTTCCATAATCTTTGCAAATTTCCAGACTATTGGGATGTGGAGTATGTTCTTCAAGTGAGTTGCATAGATGGCAATGAAGCCATAATGAGGAGACGCTGCCCTCTCATTCGAGGATAAAACATGTAGAATGGCAATCGGAATGTCATACTTGTCATAGATATCTAATATATCAAATAATGATAAAGATGAAGCAATACCGAAAACATTCCAAAGAGGTGAGCCTTCAATTCTATGTGGAGCCATTGATGATGACAAGAGGAAAGATTGCAAAACTATGAAGATTTAGGGTTTGAATTTGTTTCAAGAAAGCATAGAGGTAAGAGAAAAGCTTGACCTGAATTTTAATGGAACAAAGGAAAACATCAGAATTTGAAAAAACGGTTGAAGTTTGGAGACAATGCGTTTTAAGAAAAACATTAATTCAAATGATGTGTCTTTCTCTTGAACCTCTCATATTAAAACATGTTTCCCACTCCATTTAAAACAATCAAAATGTTACATATTAATAACCGGCAAAAAAGAAATTCCAAGTGATGTGCCACGTGTCTCAAAAAGAACAGTACTGTCTAACGCAACATTAAATATGCTATCGGCAGGCCATCTTAGTCACAAGAGTATCATGATGTTGACATTCTAATTTCCGTTCAACCAACTATTCGAATGCAACAAAATAAAAATTTGACTAGTCCCAAGAGATGAATTGGTTAAACTCTTAAAATTTCAGTTTGGTTTGCTTGAGGGCTTGTCAGAAGGCCAAATTGCTAGATTTTATTAAAATTAAAAATTAATTTCCAAATTATCAATCGACATACTCTCAAGCCTCAAGACTAAAAATTAAGGAATTTTCATTTGAATTTATCAATAAATCAAAACTTCGGTATGAAAGGAATAGATTAAATAATATAATCCGAATACGAAAATAAAAATATTAACTTTTTATTAATTCTTGGAAAGAATAATATACATGATGCATTTCAAGATGAAAACACTGAACCAATCGGCTTATGAAAAAAAGAAAAAAAAATCAGGGTGATGATCATCATCAGTAGCAAAAGGATCATCTTGCCTTGCTCCATTAGTAGCTTGTCCAAATGAAGAAAGAATAAGAGTAACACCCAGCCTGGTGACTCTTGCTAACTAATGCTAGGCAACTAGATGCTCATGGTGAATGCATCCTAGCCCATATGCTAGTCCCATAAAATACAGACATAAGTGCCAAAATGCACCCAGAAACATAAAGTTCTCCAACTGATTACTCAAGCAGAAAACCAATCTCGTTGGCGATGCTACGTAAAAGAGGGAGATCAAGACAACTTCTCCTCTATAAGAAGCAAACCAAGATGGGTTTCATCGCTAACAAATGGCAGAACACCGTAGCAAAAAGATCATCACTTTTCTATTCAAAATCAAAGATCCACTAAGTAAGGAAAGACTTGAAAGTTCCAGCCAACTCCATCAACTGCTAAGGCATGGAAATCGGACGACGAAGATAGAATAAGAGATCAGCTCCTTTATAGACAAAACTTAGCCTAGAAATGAAGTGTTTTGAAAGAAAGGCATACTGTCAATAGTTAAGGAATCTCTATCAAAGCCACATGTAGCAAGATTTGATTGACGTGCAACCAATCAACAATAGCTATTCACAAGTCCCTTGGGAAGGAACACTTGAGCAGTTCAAAGGCTGGGCTGATTTGGTCCTTCTTTCAAGCATCCTTAAAACTTGAATTCAACCTCCAAGCATGAAGGACTAGTCTTGAATACAGTATCAATTGGACTAGCTCAATCCATCCACCCAACAAGGCCATAGTTAAATAAGCCTAGACAGTAAAAAGTATTGTTCGGTCCAATAGGTCCAAGCTCAAAGAACTCGACATCTAGTCTTGACCTAACTCTAGATAGAATAAATCAAAATCTAGCGGACGGCCGGGTGGTTATAAAGAAAAATACAAATCTGACAAAATTATATACCCAAATGGCTTCATATCCAAATGTCCACCCAAGTGGTCAATCCAACTGAACAGTTCATCTGACTGAACAATTTGAATAATTAGCAATTAGCCTAGGTGAGGGTCTCTGAACTGGCCAACATCAATTCCTTATTAGTATCTGTTAATATTTAAAGCATTAACCACCTTCGGTCAACCTCATAATCAAAATGTGCATAATGACAGTTGAACTAATCTATTTTCAAATGACTTGACCACTTAGATCATAGCTGGTTATCCCTCTTCAAGAAACCCCCATCAATTGACAACATGATTATAAATACACCTCACTTTTCCTGAAGAAGGGGACGAACTCTGGAAAACAATGAACAGAGTATAGCCCTTTAACATATTTGTTCTTCCACAGGATATAGAGCTGAGTCCTCCATCCCTCTCTCATCCTCTCAATTCCTCCCATATTTTGAATTTTTGGAATGTTTACTGACTTGAATGTCAGATAATATATCAGGAAGCAAGTCCTAATTCCTTTGAAGTTCTTATCTGCTATTGTGGTGTACAGGGTCTAACTAGAATGTCGATAACCCAACTAGAGTTTATTCAAATCATAATTCAAATTCCAGTCACGCATCACATTCTAAAGATCATTGCACACATCTTAATTTTTAGAATCCTAAATCTGTCTAATCCAACAATTTGCTGTCAAAAGAACTCGAATCACTGCTTTTTCAGTTATGGAGTGATACGCGAGCTACACCAGCTTGGCATATCTCTCGCATCTTAACAATTGCCAAAGTAGCATCTTATGGAGGAAATTACCTGCTCATAAGAAAGAAAAGAACGAGAGCGATGAGAACAAGGAACCCAATGTGAAGTATCAAAGCAATGTCACTTGCAGTGAACGCAAAGGCGAGCATAGCAATGAGACATAGACCCAGCACCAGAAGTATTAACTTCAGAGTATTCCAAGTTGGACCCTGGATAAAGATTTTACACAAAAACAAATTCAAAAATAAACAAGAAAAATAGTATAAATTAGTTCAGTTAATTCATAGATAAAACAGTATCTAAGAATAGAAATGCAAGAGAAGAAGATCGAGGTAATGGACGGACATTAACACCAGGGGCGAAAGCACCCAGAAGAACTGCTTTTGCTGACGATACGTCTTCAATCTCAGATTTTCGTTGTTCTTGCTGTCCGTCCATTGTTTATTATGAGATGTGAACTCAAGTTNTATAGCTTTTCTTTCTACTTTTTCCCTATTCCCTACATCAAATTGGTATTAGAGACTAATTCCGTACAACCACACACTATTAGTGTCATCGCCAGCTTCTCTAGTCCTTGGCCTTCCATCCCGTCATTACCTTCGACAATAGTCTTGTCTCCGTGTCTCCCACCACCACACCGGCGCAAACAGTTTCGCCCCTATGTAACTCATCTCCTTCGTCCTCGTCTTCATCTCCTTTGTCTGCACCCATCGTCGCCTTCATGGCCATCGCCATCATCGTCGCCGTCGCCGCCTGAAAGGGAGGGCGTGCGCTGATCATCCGTGTCCCTTCTCTTTCTACACATCTATGGGCTTGAAGCCCCTGATGATCATCTGTGTCTGACTAGAATGTCGATAACCCAACTAGAGTTTATTCAAATCATAATTCAAATTCCAGTTGCGCATCACATTCTAAAGATTATTGCACAGATATCTCAATTTTTAGAATCCTAAATCTGCCTAATCGAACAATTTGCTGTCAAAACAACTCGAATCACTGCTCTTTCAGTTATGGAGTGATACGCAAGCTACACCAGCTTGGCATATCTCTCGCATCTTAACAATTGCCAAAGTAGCATCTTATGGAGGAAATTACCTGCTCATAAGAAAGAAAAGAACGAGAGCGATGAGAACAAGGAACCCAATGTGAAGTATCAAAGCGATGTCACTTCTAGTGAACGCTAAGGCGAGCATGGCAATGAGGCATAGACCCAACACCAGAAGTATGAACTTCAGAGTATTCCAAGTTGGACCCTGGATAAAGATTTTACATAAAAAAAATTCAAAAATAAACAAGAAAAATAGTATAAATTAGTTCAGTTAATTCATGTATAAAACAGTATCTAAGAATAGAAATGCAAGAGAAGAAGGTCGAGGTAATGGACGGACATTAACACCAGGGNACACTTTCTTCTTATTCATTATCCATCCATCCCACTTGATGTGTGTGTGTGTGTTTTTAAATCCAATGTTTACCAATGAGAATTCAAATAGTCAAAGACGCTGTTAGTTACTGCGGATCGGGTCTAAGGCTCTGTGACTAACAGCGCTATTTCTGGAACACGGAACTCCGCCCCCAGGCGGTCTTAATTCGATCAAAATTGGCTTACTTGAAAAAAAAGACTCCGTGCTCTGATCATGAAGGCATTTTCCTAAATAAATTCCAACATCTAAAAAGATGATTTTGACTCAAGCAAGAACTTTGATTCATCATCTAGTTCTAGGTTCAGAGAGAAACAACTTTCCCTATTGAAAAACCACTACAAGCCACTAATTTTTGGCTCGAAGTGGCAAATTTCATTAAGTTGTTTTAAACACTAAAAAAAATCTACTTTTGATTGATTGGAAGAGAGAAAAAAAACCTAATTGGGACCTTGATTGGAGAGTCACCCAAGACATCCAATCCAACTCCACCCGGGCCAATATAGAAGAAAGCATGACCATCTATCTTTTTTTTCTTTAAAAAAATCTTTATCTATGGGCTTTCACCGCCTCCCCTAATACAGTACAACACGAATTTTGGGAGGTTTCTTTTCTTTATAAAAGAGAAGCTATCTGACTTTCCTGGTAGTGTGCCTTCAGGTTTCGGTGAGAAGTGAGGCCTTTCCTATTATGCCTAGCGAAAGTAAGCCGAGCAGGATCTGAAAGAATTCAAGACCTAAAAAGCCAAGGTAATGTCTTAAAGAAGTTCCATTCGCCATCAGGCTTTTTTAGTAGATC
>JAODPA010036835.1:0-12195 GCA_025585075.1 Nepenthes mirabilis | reverse complement strand
CGTAAGGTATGTTGTGATAATTAAATAGTTATATACTTGTACAGGTTTATTTTTACAATGTTGGGTTTATATTTTTATCCAATTATAAAGGAAATTCTACCAAAATTTCTATAGAATTTAAATATTTCAAGTTTTGGCTCTAATTTATGCATTTGTATTGACGGAAACATTTGAGGACAAAAAAAAAAAACCGTTCCGTCACAATTCGTTCTTTGAATATCTAGATTCACCAAATCCCAAGGCAAAGCCAATTCATTAGCTACTTCTCTGACTCAGTTTAAAACTTCAACGGTCAAAGATCCTTGCTTCAATTTACGCTAAACCTCAAAAATAATCATTTCTTCTAAGCTTTAAATCGAACCCTAAAATACATGGCTTCACCACAATTCTGTTGCACAACTCTAATTAATTTTATAATTACAAACTATCCGATTGTAATCTACCACCAAATCCAATTTAACTAGACACCCACAATTCTCTGTTCAAGTTTGGCTAAACTTTTGGCATAAACCTCAAATTGTAATCAAACCCCAAATCAAAAATACTCTATATCCTTATTAATCCGTTGGTATGACGATAAACTGACATTTTCCTAAAATGCATAACCTATGCTGAACGCTTAGTAAACAAATCCTGAAATATCCATATCATATAACAAATCCTATAAATCTTCAAATTACAGCCAAATTAAAAATATTAATTGTAGCAATCACTCAAAAATTTATACAGCCTTAGGTGATCACCCAAAACCACAAACTCAAACACTTTACAAATTTTAGATCTTGTTGGCACATCGATAAGCCAACTGATTCCATTCGAACGCATTATTGATAATCACGATGGGTGGGTCATCTGAATCACCTTGAAACAAAACCATGGACACTCCTCATTCCTTAATTTCATGTTCTTAATACTTCAGATACAATTCCCTCTCCCAAGATCCAGGTAAGCATCCCATATGGAGCACCAAGGACACATTAAATTCAAAGGCTTCCAACATCAATTATCGATCACACTCTTTACATTTTGTCGGTCTATGAGTTGACCGGCCTGTGGGCTACAAAAAAACAAAAAAGGGGGAAGTGCAAGTCAACTCATTGACCAGCAAAAATGGCATTAGGCCGGTCAACTCATTGATCGGCCTGTGGGTTGCTGGCTCAATGGAGGTGGTGTTTGAATTGGGCTGTGATTGTTTCAATTGGGCCGAGGTGGGTTTTGTCCAAGTATCTACTATAGCAATGTGAGATTCTAGGATTAGTTGCCTTGCACTTGTAGCTTCAATGGTCCGAGTACGAGATCATAATGGAGGCGGGCGATTTACAAGAAGCATTTGGGTAAGTCGGTGGGATTTGATTACATCAGAGGTTGTTGATTTTGGCAAATGGATAACATCGTCGGGTGTTTTTTATCTACTTTTATGACTTGTTTCATGTGCTCAGGGGATACCCTAACCTCTATGTTCTACATCCAAGTTGGCAAAACACTTGGTGTTAGAACATAGGCTTCTTTTGTAATTTTTTACATTTTAATTCAAATTTACTTACCAAAAAAAGAGAAAAAGATCACAATCTTTACTTTCCTCAAAAGACACTAAGATCCACCTTTATTATTCTCAACTCGTCGCCTGTACTATCGCATATTCACTTCTTCTTTACGATACAATTTCCTCAAACTTTTAGAACTATTAGACAACAACGATCTCTTATAAGTAACATCTATAATTTCTCATGGTAAGGATTTCGTTAACTAACCCCAACTATGGGCAAAGTAATTTCAAACTATAAGCTTCTCCCCCACTTTGCTCATGGGTAGTTACCTATCACAATGTAAGAATCACATAGATCTAGCCTTTCTCAAAAGCATTACATTCTACCATAATTCACTAGACCAATCAGGGGTCAACTCCAAACAAAAGGGTCAACAATTTTTCCTAAATTCCTTAAAGGTTACCTTCACAAGCCCCCTCCCTTTTTTTATAAATATCAATCGCTCCTAAGCCAAACATCTCACGGTTTTACAATCCCTAAGGAATATTTATCGGACTGCTTATTAGATTCAGTTAAACCCAAAAAGACCATACATCTACACAACATCATTCAATTTTCCCAGTTAGCCACTGCTTTAATCCCATAGATTGTGGGGGTGCTGAAATGCCTCTGTTTCTATATGTATCCACCTTATGGATGCTGATGGTGGGTTGGGGCTGTCAAGGTAGATATATATACGCTCTTTCATCCTGATTGGATTTGCTGGAACCCGGTGTTCCTTTATCAGATGTGGGTATTTTGGTTTTTGACCGTTACCTGATGCTAAATAGGGGCTTGTAGTAGCTTCGGGTGGAGGAGGTGCTGTGATTGCTCACATTATACTTGATATGAGATGTTGTCTAGTTATATTTCTCACATTAGCCTTGGTCTGCAGTGAGGAGCTGTTGACCTGTCTTCTGCTGATGCTGGTACTGGCTGAAGGTGCTGATGTCTTCAGTTGCATGCTAGATACCCTGTATTCAATTTTCTTGGATGCATAGAAGGTTGACGCTAGATTGGTGAAGAGGCTAGCTGAGAGGTGAAGAGGCTAGCTGAGAGGTGAAGCTACTGATGTTGCTTTGCAGGCACTGTAGGGGTGTTGTGTGTGGGTGCGTGGCTGAGTTTGTTTGGAGTATTGCTGCTGATGCTGTAATGGCTTCTGAAGCATGGGCAGTTGAAGGGTAAAGAAGCTGTTTTCAGTTTCCCAACAGTGGTATTTTTGTCCACTATTTTTAGTTCCCAACAGCGGTCTTTTTGTCCTTTGTTGCTGCTATTTTGTGATGCAGTGGGTTGGACCCATTGGTTATATCTTTCATTTTCTATAGGTTCTGTAGAGTGTTAGTCTCCTAGAGGTCTGTTATGTACTTCTGGATGTACTTGTCGCTCGGGGTATGCCCTAGCGGGTTATTTTTTACTCCCAAGTCAAAATACTTGGAGTTAAAACATCGATTTTGTAATTTTTTCTCCCATTAATCCAAAATACATACTTACCAAAAAAAAAATTTAATCCCATAGATTCAAAATTATGTTACCAAATATACCTATGTCTCATAGAGTATTTCCTCAACTAAACTCGCCTTCCCTTCCTCCAATGAACATTTGACTGACTGCCTTTCATAATTCGTAAGATTCCACAAAAGAATACAAAGATACAACCACAGGACAACTGTGAGATCCTAACTTCAAAGGAAAACTTGAGATGAGGATAAAGTATTAGAACTCTGGAAAACCGGAGTGGCTTAAGGCCGGACTGCTTGAAGTCCGAAATAGATAACATGACCGGATGTTGAGCAGCGTCAAAATGTTGACCAACCCAAAGAGTTGACCGGCCTTGAAAAAGGTTGACCGGACTTGAATAAAAGAAGTGAAACGATGGCCGACCCTGAGTGCTAACCAAAGAATTGACCGAAATAAATTAAGGGCAACTAAAGATAATGACCAACTTTACTAATTAGTTAGAAACCAACTAGACCCTAACTAAATGAAGTAAGTAAACCACCTCGTTGGCTGTCTACAATGAAGTACTAGAGTAAGTAGCTTAGACTATTTACTTCCCCCTAACGTCTGAGAAGAAGTACGAGGTGGGTAGCTTACCTCCACTTACTTCACTTGACCCTCCTCTATATATACCCAGCTTCGATCAAGGAAGCTGGCACGAGCAACCAGCAAGAAGAACAGTAAGGAGTAGAGAAAGAGAGAAAGTTTTCAATCTGTAAGGGTGGGCAAACGACTATCAGGCAAGTGTACTTCGAACGTTACTCTTTCTATTTTTAAGAATATTGCAAATGTACCCCCCCTGTTTTTTAAGTTTATGATTTAATACTTTCTTTTAATTTCAGAATATTGCAAGTGTATCGGGCAATCATTCTTTTAAGTTCGTGTCCCCAAATTTTAGAGTTCATGCTTAAGCACTTATATTTCCATCTCCAAGGTTCCACCTTTCATGAAACTACCAGTTTTCCCTTCCCATTTAGATTAAATGCATACCATTTTAATTATTGTTTGATAAGTTGTATTTTGGTTCGAATGCATGCTTTCTGCCTTCTGCTAAACTTATGTTTAAACTGGAGTACATAAAAATGAAAAAGTAGACCGGCTTGTATGACATTGGCAGTACCCAAATTTGAAACCGGCCTTATATAATTTTAAATCGGCTTAAATAAATATTGAAACTGGCCATGCACGTTAATTTGAAACTAGCCTAGCATATTAATTTGAAATTGGCCTTGCATATAAATTTGAAATCGGCCAAGAATAATTGAAATTGGCCTTCTATTCATAATTTTGAAACCGGCCAATAATAATTAAAATCAGCTTTGTATTACAATTGAAACCGGCATTTACACAGAAACTTAAAAAATCGGCCTTGTATCATATTTTGAAATCGGCATTTGTATTGTAATATTTGAAACCGGTATTTGCATTATAATTAAAACCGGCCTTGTATCATAATCAAAATCGGCATTTGTATTGTAATTTTAAAACCGGCAAGTGCATTGTGTCTTGAAACCGGCCTTGTGTTATAATTGAAATCGGCCTTGTATTATGGTTGTAACCGGCACTTATACTGTACCTTTGAAACCGGTATTACTCTGTGATTTTGAGACCGTCCTTGTATTAAGATTTGAAATCAGCATCTGTACTGAAACTGGCTTATTATGTGATTTTGAAATCGGCTTGTGATATGGCCATTCGGAATGAATAAGGAAAAATATACGAACCAGTTTTATGATAACGACAAATAAGTTCAGACCTTAGCCTTGGGAGACAAGGTACTCCGGCATGCCTTAGGATCTTAAGGTGATAATCAAGGATAATCAAAGTGAGAGCCGCCCTCGGGGCTTTATACAAGGCGGTAGTGATAGCCGTTATCGGGGCTTTGTACAAGGAGAAAGTGAGAGTTGTCCTCAGGGATTTGTACAAGGAGATAGTGATAGCCGTCCTCGGGATTTTGTATAATGAGGAAGTGAGAGCCGTCCTCGGGGCTTTGTACAAGGAGGTATTGCCATGATTGTGAGGAGATGTGCACAATCTGTCCTCGATTAAAGCCCCCCTTCCGTTAAGTAATAAATAAAAGAAGCTAAATTGTGATCGGCCTTGTTTTATGCTTTATGCTCAAATATTATCTGTTCCGACTTTCTGATTTGCTTTTGTTCGGCCAAATGTTACCGTATGACATATACATGATGCATGATTACCTGCATTAACCGTTCTAAGTGTTCTGCATGATATTCTGTATACGTATCTGTAACTGTTGATAGCACGATCGTTTTATGAAAAACAATTTGCATATACCTTATTGAGCTCCGGCTCACTGTTTTCTATTTTCTATTTTTCATTTCCCCCCTCAGATGAAAATTTAGAACTTGTGCCTGACAAAATGGAGTGACTAGAGCCTATCCGAAGGGTTGTAAGGCTTTAGAAGCACCTTTTTGGATAATCGCCCCGAAGAAGCAATTAATGTAATGATCTGTAGAATTGATAAACTTTTGTGATCGGACTTTTATGGCTATATGTATTCAAGAATGAAATTTTATGGGAATAAATGTAAGTGCTTCCGTTGGAAATAGATGGACTTCTGCTTTGTGTATGAGTCCTAGACGGCATCTGTGATCCTATAGTTTGGAAGGTACGATAGGCCCGAACCTGGTGACTGAAACTTGGTGTCAATTCCGGGAGATCGATAGCAGATTGTAAAAAAAAAATTCGTTCCGTCACAATTAGTGTCAGAGAAATGATATGCCTTAGGAATTGACCAATCAAGATGCGGAAGCATATGTTTGAATCTTCATACTGAATCTCTGAAAGAAGTAGGCCAAGGATAACTTAGGAAATTAGAGTCCTTAGGAAACTTGGTTTTTAGACTAAGTACAATTTTATTGGGATTATAGGGTACCCCCTTTTTCTGAGATCATAATATTGTGCCTGTCTTGATTTTAGGATGGCTAGTAAAAGAGGAAGAAGAAATGGTTGTAGTACACCTTAAGACCGGGAGGCCGCTTACATAGACTTACTGGAAAGAATGACCACCGTGGTAGAATCCGTCGAACATAGGCACATGGCTCCAGTTCCTGCGACTGAGTCATCTCCGACCATCCTAGCTCCAACCACATATGATCGATTTATGGCAGAACGAGCGCCGGGCTTTTTAGGGAAACCTGATCCAGTAGAAGCTGATAGATGGCTTAAGAGGATGAAGAAAATATTTACAGTAATTGGGTGCACAGACCAGGAAAAGGTTACCTTCACCGTGTATAAATTGGAGGGCAAAGCAGACAGCTGGTGGGATATGAGGAAGAGGACGCTAGGAATGCCCAATGGGATGATCACTTGGGATACGTTTAAGGAAGCATTTCTAGAGAAATACTTTCCATCCAGTCTCCAGGATCAAAAGGAGATGGAGTTTATAAGGCTAAGGCAAGGAAGCATGACGGTGACGGAGTATGATGCTAAGTTCACCGAGCTGTCCTGATTCTCACCTTTCTATATGGAAGATGAACTAAGGAAGGCGAAGAAGTTTCAGCAAGGATTACGGGATGATATTTGGAAATAGCTAACCACGTTAAAGCTTGAGACGTATGCTGATATATTGGACCGGGCGGTCCTTTACGAACAAGAGGTGGAGGTAGGGAAATTCTACGCAAAGAGGGCAGCTAGCCGGACAAGTGTTGGTGGCGGATCTTTTGGGGTATCTTTTGGGTCATCTAAAAAGACAAGGACAACTGAGAAGCGAAAGAGTGTTGCGTCGGCTTAGTCAATGGCTAATTCTTAGACTTCAGTTGCACACTGCTCGTCCTGTGGAAGGGTACATCCGGGGCAAGCGTGTCGCCGGGTAAAGGGAGCTTGTTTTAGATGCAGACAACATGGCCACTTGATCAAAGATTGCCCGAAACTGGACGAGAGAAAGCCTACCGTTTTGGCTAAGGCCTTTGCAGTGGCTATTCAGGAGCCAGATGTATCACCAAATGTCGTGGAAGGTACTCTTCCTGTTTGTGGCATTCCTGCATCTATTTTGTTTGACTCTGGGTCTACCCACTCTTTTGTTTCTCCACGGTTTGCATGCCATATTGTTACTACACCTTACATATTGAACTATGAACTATCAGTACGTACCCTACTGGATTCCCCGTAGTCACTGATATTATATATCCTGGATGCGTGGTAGAAGTAGACGGGAGATGTTTGGTTGTGGATTTGGTGTTACTAAACATGGAAGGTTTTAACGTGATCCTAGGGATGGATTGGCTAGCTGAGAATCGTGCCACCATTGATTGTCTTAGGAAGAAGGTCTATTTTAGTATCCTTGGGAAGGAAACCTTTTTCTTCCAAGGAATCAAGAAAAAGGAGATGCATGTAATGATCTCGGCTTTACATACTAAACATCTAGTAAAAAGCAGATGTAAGGCTTACTTGGCTTATGCTTGCACCACTAGGAGTCATGAGGTGCGGGCTAAGGACATTCACGTCATCCGCGATTTTGAGGATGTATTTTCTGAGGAGTTACTTGGATAACCCCCGCATCGGGAGATTGAGTTTGAGATTTCTATCATTCCCGGTGTCGGTCCAGTTTCTAAGACCCCCTACAGAATGGCTCCGGTTGAGTTGAAGGAATTAAGGTTGCAATTGTAGGAGTTGTTGGACAAAGGCTTTATTAGGCCAAGTATGTCTCCTTGGGGAGCGCCAGTTCTGTTTGTGAGAAAGAAGGATGGGTCATTGTGGCTATATGTTGATTATCGTAAGTTAAATAAAGTCACGATCAAGAACAAATATACTCTGCCTCGTATCGATGATTTGTTTGATTAATTATAAGGATCCCGAGTGTTCTCGAAGATCGATTTGAGGTCTGGTTATCATCAATTGAGGATTAAGCCAGAAGATGTGGCTAAAACTGCCTTCCAAATGAGATACGACCACTATGAGTTTCTAGTTATGCCCTTTGGGCTTACAAACTCCCCTACAGCATTTATGGACCTAATGAATAGAGTGTTCAGACAGTATCTAGATAAATTTGTGGTGATTTTTATCGATGACATCCTAATCAATTCTAAGGACTATGAGGAGCACGAAAACCATTTGAGGATAGTACTTCAAGTGCTGTGTGAGAAGAGCTTATATGCTAAGTTGGGGAAATATGAGTTATGGCTAGAAAAGGTGATGTTCTTGGATCATGTGATTTCTAGTGGTGGTATCTCTGTGGATCCAAAGAAAGTAGAGGTTGTTACTAATTGGAGTAAGCCAACTTCCATAACTGAGGTTAGAAGCTTTTTAGGCATGGCAGGTTACTATCAGCAGTTTGTGGAAAACGTTTTACAAATTGCTATGCCCCTGACTCGATTGTTAAAAAAGCAAGTTAAATTTGAATGGACTAAGGAGTGTGATCAGAGTTTTCAGGAGCTAAAAGATCGTCTGACTACTGCTCAAGTATTGGTGATTCCAGAAGAATCAGAAGGTTATGAGGTGTATTGTGATGCCTCCAAAGCGGGCTTGGGATGTGTACTAATGCAGCATGGCAAAGTTGTGGCTTATGGATCTAGGCAACTGAAAGGGCATGAGAAGAATTATCCTACTCATGACCTCGAGCTTGCTGCTGTTGTCTTTACTTTAAAAATTTAAAGATATTATCTGTATGGTGAGAGGTTCCTTGTGTATTCGGATCACAAAAGTTTAAAGTATCTGTTTTCACAAAAGGAACTTAACGTGACACAAAGGAGATGGCTTGATTTCTTGAAAGATTATGACTGTGAAATATAGTATAAGCTAGGAAAGGCCAACGTAGTTGCAGACACATTGACTTGCCGATCGAGTTATGTGGCACACTTGCAGGTCAAACAGATGGAGATGTTGGATTACTTGAAGCAATGTGATATCCAATGTTATGCTAAAGGTAATAGAATACTCATGTTGTATCTTCAGATTCAATCGGATATAGTTAGAGAAATTAAAGAGAAGCAGGTGAATGATCCGTTCCTTATGGATATTGTTAGTGAACTAAGTAAGGAGTCTCGAGCCGATTTTAATGTCTGGACTGATGGTGTGTTGAGGTTTAGGGACCGATTATGTGTACAGGATGATAGAGAGTTGAAGGAGAAGATTTTGAAGGAGGCTCACCGGTCCCGATATACGATCCACCCGAGGATGAATAAAATATAGCAGGATCTGAAGAAAACCTTTTGGTGGAGGAATTTGAAGAGAGAGATCATGGCTTATGTGGAGAGATGCCCGGTATGTCAGCAACTAAAGGCTGAGAGAAGGAAGCCTTCTGGATTATTACAGCCAATGCCGATTCCAAATTGGAAGTGGGAAGATATCGCTATGGACTTCGTGATAGGTTTACTAAGGACTCCTATGAATCATGATACCGTTTGGGTTATAGTTGACCAGCTGACAAAGTCAGCCCACTTCTTGGCGATAAGAACAACATATTCACGTGATAGATTGGCTCAACTATATGTGAACGAGATCATGAGATTACATGAAATTCTTGCCTCCATTGTATCTGATAGAGACCCCCGTTTTATCTCGAGGTTCTAGAAGAGTTTGCATAAGGAAATGCGGACTGAATTGAAATTTAGTACTGCTTACCACCCTCAAACAGTGGGCCAGTCTGAGCGCACTATCTAGATTCTTGAGGATATGTTGAGGGCTTCCGTATTGAAAATGAAAGAAACTTGGGATACCTATCTAGCACTGGCAGAGTTTGCTTATAATAACAGTTATCAGGCTAGTATTGGTATGGCATCTTTCGAGGCTCTGTATGGAAGGAAGTGCAGGTCGCCAATTCATTGGGAGGAGACCGGAGACAAAAGAATTTTGGGTCCTAAAATCATAAAAGAAACAACTAAGAAAATTCAACTGATCCATGGAAACTTGAAGGTTACTCAAAGCAGACAGAAGAGTTATGCGGATAGAAGAAGAAAATAATTGAGCTTTGAGATAGTAGCTTTTGTCTTCCTAAAGATCTCGCCGTCCAAAGGAACGTCACGGTTTGGAATGAAAGGAAAATTGAAGCCACGATTTGTTGGCCCTTTTGAGATCTTAGAAAAGATCGGAGAAGTGGCATACAGATTAGCACTACCACCAAGTTTGACAAAAGTGCATGACGTGTTCCATGTATACATGCTCCGGAAGTATGTTTATGACCCTACTCACGTGATTGAACTTGAACCCTTGGAAATCAACAAAGATCTATCCTATGTCGAGGAGCCACTACAAATTCTCGATCGGAAGGAACAAAGGCTGCGTACGAAGACGGTTCCTCTAGTAAAGGTACTATGGAGGAATCACTCACCTGAAGAAGCTACCTGGGAACGAGAAGAAGAAATCTGAAGCAAGCATCCTCACTTGTTTGTTTAAGGTATGTAACCCCATCCAAATTTCGAGGATGAAATTTTTTTTAGTAGGAGAGAATTATGAGATCCCAACTTCAAAAGAAAACTTGAAATGGAGATAAAGTATTAGAGCTCTGGAAAACCAGAGTGGCTTAAGGCCGGACTGCTTGAAGTCCGGAATAGATAAAGTTGACCTAAAAATGTGATATTGACCGGATATTGACCAGCGTCAAAATATTGACCAACCCAAAGAGTTGACCAGCCTCAAAAAAGGTTGACCTGACGAGAATAAAAGAAGTGAAATGATGGCCGACCCTGAGTGCTGACCAAAGAATTGACCGGAATAAATTAAGGGCAACTAAAGACAAGGACCAACTTTACTAATTAGTTAGAAACCAATTAGGCCCTAATTAAATGAAGTAAGTAAACCACCTTGTTGGTCGTCTGTGATGAAGTACCAGAGTAAGTAGCTTAGACTACTTACTCCCACCTAACGTCTGAGAAGAAGTACGAGATGGGTAGCTTACCCCACTTATTCCACCTAACCCTCCTTTATATATACCCAGCTTCGATCAAGGAAGTTGGCACGAGCAACCAGCAAGAAGAACAATAAGGAGTAGAGAAAGAGAGAAAGTTTCCAGTCTGTAAGGGTGGGCAAACGACCGTCAGACAAGTGTACTTCGGACATTACTCTTTCTATTTTTAAGAATATTGCAAATGTACCCCTTGTTTTTAAGTTCATGGTTTAATACTTTATTTTAACTTCAGAATATTGCAAGTGTATCGGACAATCATTCTTTTAAGTTCGTGTGCCCAGATTTTAAAGTTCATGCTTAAGCACTTATATTTTCGTCTCCAAAGTCCCAGCTTTCACAAAACTGCCAGTTTTCCCTTCCCATTTAGATTAAATGCATACCATTTTAATTACTGTTTGATAAGTTGTATTCTTGTTCAAATGCATGCTTTCTACATTTTGCTAAACTCATGTCTAAACTATAGTACATGAAAATGAAAAACTAGACCAACTTGTATGACACTGGCAGTACCCAAATTTGAAACCGGCCTTATAATATAATTTAAAATCGGCTTAAGTAAATATCAAAACCGGCCTTACACGTTAATTGAAATCGGCCTAGCATATTAATTTGAAACCGGCCTTGCATATATATTTGAAACCGGCCAAGAATAATTGAAATCGGCCTTCTATTCATAATTTTGAAACCGGCCAAGAATAATTGAAATCGGCTTTGTATTACAATTGAAACCGGCATTTACACGAAAATTTCAAAAACTGGCCTTGTATCGTATTTTGAAACCGACATTTGCACTAAGACTTTGAAACTGGCCTTGTATCGTTATTTTGAAACCGGCATTTGTATTGTAATTTTTGAAACCGACATTTGCATTATAATTAAAATCGGCCTTATATCATAATCGAAATCGGCATTTGCATTGTAATTTTGAAACCGGCATTTGCTTTGTGATTTTGAAACCGGCCTTGTGTTATAATTGAAACCGGCCCTCTATTGTGGTTGTAACCGGCACTTATACTGTACCTTTGAAACCGGCATTTACTCTGTGATTTTGAGACCGGCCTTGTATTAAGATTTGAAATCGGCATCTGTATTGAAACCGGCTTATTATGTGATTTTCAAACCGGCTTGTGATATGGTCGTCCGAAATGAACAAGGAAAGATATACGAACTGATTTTATAATAAAGACAAATAAGTTCAGACCTTAGCATTGGGAGACAAGGTACTCCGGCATGCCTTAGGACCTTAAGGTGATAATCGAGGATAACTGAAGTGAAAGCCGTCCTCGGGGCTTTGTATAAGGAGGT
>JAODPA010036824.1:0-36385 GCA_025585075.1 Nepenthes mirabilis | reverse complement strand
GCTAAAAAATATTATATAATGACACATAAGGTATTAGTCTTTTAATTAGATTACTTTATACCCAGAGTTAATAATTAACTAACAAAAGTAAAACTTGAAATCGTATCATAGCAGATTAAATTACCAATCATTATTGAGAATCTATGCTTCTACCTTAGCTGTTTAGAAAATTATTAAGATTACTCTTTCTAATTTGATAAAACTGTGAGGTTGGGAAGCATATAAATATGGTTCCTCGCACATTATATTTAGAATTGTTAAATTAGATAAAGTATACATAAAACATATGAAGAAAATAGAAGATGAAAAATAATTATGGATCAATTATACCTTCTCAAAAACTTGCTTAAGAATAAGAAATAAATAATAAGAATTCCTTTTGAAACTTGTTCTAATGGAGACTCGATAATGGTTTTGGAATTTTCTGTGATAACTTAGACGATTAATTAGGAAATAGAGAACTGTAGATGATATGTTATTTTAAGTTGTTTTAGGATACGGTGTAAGAACCACAATTTAGGTTGCTTTTTTTAAACATTAAAGAGAGCTTAGTGTGCCACCTGGTAGGGTAAAGAAAAAAGTCACCAGTGAGTACCAGACCAGATGTTTCTTTCGTCGAGTTCTTGCAGATTAAACTGAGTTCTTGCACCTCGGTATGCTTGCTAAACCTTGGTCGAGCCAAGCCCAAGGCAGAGATGCGGTCTTATTCTCAATCCCATACAAACTCTTTGGCCAAGATAGATAGATAGATAGATAGATAGATAGATAGATAGATATCCTCCAACAACAATGCTCGAAAACTCAAAAATGACCGGCTGATGAAAATGGGTTCAAATCCATGGTCTATTGACCCTTTCTTAATCCTTACTCCTACATAATCGGACGCCCATTTATGACAAACTTTCCAAACTGCCCTACTCTCCTACCACACTTCTCTCAGGTAGAAAAATGCTCCAGTGAGCTTAACAATGAAAATTAGAATTATCAAGGGCGGGAAAATATATATCTACCGGAAAAAGGATGGGGTGTGATACTATACCACTATGCATCTCAAAGCAGGTCGAAGCTATAATCCGTGCGTCTATGTTTATTTTTAATGTACAAAAATGAACAAATACTGAAAATTAAAACAAGGGGAAATACTTGCACGTGTCCCTAATGGCAGAGCCAAGAATCACTGATGGAATGCAGCCCAAAATATGCAGCTGTGCTGGTCGTACTTGCGAGACCCAGGTGATCGGGCAAAAGGCCACCACACAAGTTGCAGTACTGGTGAGGATAAATCTATATTTGCTGTCTGAGGGCCTCCAACTTCTTCATTTTGGAGTTGCAGATTTGGAGGAACTCCGACAGAATCTTGTGTTGTCCATTTACTATCTTCCTGGCGACTTCTTCAGGACTCCAAGACTTCAATGCTTGGAAGATCCGATCTCCCAATTCAGCTTCATTCGCGGAGTAGATAAAATCTTTAAGAACCCGGAACACCTGCCCAGGACCCTCCTCATATTCAGTCTCAAAAGAAGAGAGACAGAGATCTAGAGTCTCACCCTCAGTTCTGTCGATCTGTTCTCTCAACCACTTGGCAACGACTTGCAGAGTTGCCCGCAAAGAACCGATTGAATCCAAAACCATGTGAGATAACAAAGGGCTTGAGTGATCTGCTGGTCCAGCTTTCTTCTTCTTCTTTCCACATGGAAGCCATGACTGGACATATGACTGAAGCACAAGATGATGCCAAGCCAACGATTCTGCAATCATTTGTACCAGTATGGGAAGATCACCCCCGGGAAAACAAACCAAGGAAGCTAAGACCCTGACCTTGTGCAACACACACTTCTCTAGCACAGCAGTTACAATGTGCCAGGCAGGCCTACTTCCATCTCCACCTGAGTGCCCAGCTTCATGGCTACTCAAGCTCCATGCATTGTAAAACACGGCAAAATTCAACCAATCTATCATGTTTGAACCCAAAGCCTGTGAAATGTAAAAGATTACGTAAATGCTCAGATTTGTTGCAAAGACAACAATGAGCGCAAGATTTGATTCACTGAGCTAGGCAAACAATAGCCCAGTTCCGTTAAGAACTACTGACTTTCCTTCCCAAGGTTTACCAAGTCGGGGGTGAAAAGAGAGATCCTGAACAGCAACTAATTCTCATGCTCCCCACAACAGAAGTTTTTCTAGAAAGAGAAGCAACTAGTTGCCCAAATGCTGAGAGCTCAAAAAAGTCCCAATTTCCCACATAGGCCTGATGAAGCAAGGATGAGATAGCGTAAACACTGAGGTTAGAAGCAATAGAAAGGGGAAAGAAAGAGAGGTTGACCAAAAAAGACTTCAAATGAGCTGGTAAAATAGGATTCCAAGATAAAACGGCTCACAATTGATTGGAATAGTCAAAAAAAGAGGATTTGCATAACATAATATAAGTTAGGGTCGATTATGTTCAGATTAATGTGAACCAGTTTAAACAGAAAAGCAGGAGTAGCATCTGCTGATTTTCAATGATGATTGGGAGGTCACCGTTTCTGAATATTTTTTCCCTATGAATGGTGAAGAGGCTCAGATGGTGCTCCAAGGTAATTAAGGCGGCTGCAAAATTGCACAGAACACTGAAATCATAAAATGATAAGTAGAATTCCAGAAAGCAATGTGAAGAAGAAAAAAGACCTTGTGGTACGTGAGCATTATATCAAGTATAGCGTCATCCATCAAGGGGATGATGCATTTTGCAAGACAATTTAACAGTCCTCAAAGGGAAAGGCTCAAATGCTAGCTTCAAGGTCAGGGAACCTCTACGGTTAAATGAACTAAGAGATAGACCACACCAATATCAATGAATATACTTTTGTTTACTAGGAAGGAATAGCACCAAAACTGAATGACGAATTGGCATTTTATCAACCCTATAATTTCAAAGATTGTTGGCAAAAGTTTTGTCAAGGAGTCCATACCAAGGCTATTTTTAACACATCTATATAATGGTGAAGATACCTGAAAATACTTGCAAGCTAGTAACACTTTGAATTCACTTAGGTTTATGACAACATGTAATCAAATGAATTTGCATCATCCAAAATGACTTGCATCCCGCATCTCTGAGAAATAGGAAAATTTTATAACTAAAAAAGCAAGGAAAATAAAAGCCTATGGAGCTGTTGTGAATGCTTCACCATATAAATAATTGCATCACACATCAAACAAAACATAGAACAGATACTGTAACTCGAATATGCATTACATACAAGCCACTTCGGATTAGCCCATTTAGAAGTTGCACATATCTACTGTGTCTGATGTCAGATCCTCCTATTTCTCATGATTTCAGATTGATATGCAAGTTTTGGATGAATCCTCCGTATTGATCCCATTATACCAAGCCATATTCTGAAGCCAGATGCTCAAAACTGTCAGATTTGGTCAGAACACCCTCAATTGAGGGTTTCTTCTCTTTCAAATAATTGGAGGAGGGCCTAATTAATCCCTGATTACAGGGGTTGCATCTTTCTATCAAGGAAAGTATCCTTCTCTTTCTACACAAATGACAACTACATAATTAATAAAATAATCTCCTAAACTAGGAAATGATATATAATTAGGGATGTGGTTTTGCCAATCAAATCGGTAATCAATCCTTAGTAACAGTAATAATATCATCCCTTGACCTTCACTAACATCCCCCTCAAAATGACGATAGGGAATCAAAAAGTATTAATTTGTCAACCATGAGTTGATGTTGGTTATGAGATAGAGCTTTTGTAAAGGCATCGACAGGACGGTGTTTGACGAAAATGTGGGAGTCTAATCAAATTTTGATTAAGTCCTTCGCGGCTGTAATCAAAACCACCTCAATATGTTAAGTTCATTCATAGAATACTGGATTGATAAATATTTGAATAGCACTTATATTATCAGCACGAATAATAGGAAGGAGCGAAGGAACACAAGGCTCAATAGAAAAATTGGAGACACGATCTTATTTCTTACTTTGTCAAGAAACATACACCAACCAATGTAGACTGACGAGTATCCGCACATCCAACCTAACTTGCATCACTAAAATCTTCCAATTGTAAGGAAGTGACGATAGAAAAGAACAAACAATAATCACATGTACCCTCAAGATGGCGAAAAAGGCAGTGTACAGCGGCCATATGAGACTGGCAATAATCTTGCATAAGCTTACCTGCTAAACTAAAAATGAAATATAAGGGCAAGTGAGAGTAAAATAATTCAGACTACCGAAAAATTGTTGATATAGCAAAGGACCAGAAACTAAATCGCCATCTTGCTTTCAAAGCTTCAAATTAGCCTCCACAAGTGTACGAACATAATTGCTATCCTAAAGAAATGCTAGAGAAAGTTGCTCTTGAGTATATTTGTGTCGATGAAAAAGTATAACAATAGGACAATACTGCACGTCAAGAATAAGAAAGTACCATAATAAGCTAAGAACTTTCATATGAAATGATGATTTGAGATGTTGCAAGAGCTGCTCAATCAGCTGGGGATCGGATTCTGTAATTATAAAATCATCTACGTAGGCAGGGAGAATAGTAATCCTAGTATCAACCTACCAAATAAAGAGGGATAAGTCACACTGAAGTACAAAAGAGTAGTGCGGGACTTCTCAAACTAGGCCTGGGATGACTGCTTTAAGCCATACAAAGATCTTAGGCGACATACGTTAACAAAAGATGATGAAAACATGCTAGGAAAGGAAGTTATAAAGATTTCTTCCTTTAGATCACATTGGAAAAATACGTTTTTCACATCCATTTGGTGAAAGGACCATCCGTGCAAGGCAAAAATAGCAATTACAATGTGAATGTAGTCATGTTGGCCACCGGAGCAAATATAATCAAACCCATGTTATTGAAAGTTTTCGAGAGCGACCAAGCAAGCTTTACCTCTCAATAGAACCATCAATCATGTAGCTTTATTGCATACACCCATCTAGGACACAAAACAATATCCCATATGTTATTTTCTTGAAGAGCATAAAGCTCATCTTGCATAACCTGCCGCCAGCACTCTTAAGTAAATGCCAAGGAGTAAAACCAAGCAAAGAAGTATCAAACGTTACTTAAAAAGCATAATGAGAAAACCTATACCGATTAGCAAGCCATGAAACCAGACCGACAAGGCATAGGTAACCCGGGATTTAGCGACAAGTCCAGCAATGAAAGAGGCGGTGAACAACAATGCTAATAGATGAGACTTGACTAAGAATAAAGCATAGTACCATTCGTATCATCAAAGGAAGTAAAGTAGACGCAAAATAGGATCACCCATAGATGAAAAGAAATATTGATGGTCAAAGAAAACTCCATGTCCAGAGATACAAAGTTTATTGGTATCTGTATCAAAGCATATAAATCCTTTATAAGAATTACTATAGCCAAGAAAAACATATTGAATAGCTTTAAGTAGCAAACTTGTAATGTTCATTAAGAAGTGAACAAAACATACACAACCGAAGATATTTAGAAAATCATAGTTTGGCAAAATGTCAAATAAATGATTATGGATCATCGAGTTGAAAATTCAGGGAAGGCTATCGATTAATGAAGTACAAAGCCATAGATGAGGCATCCACCAAAAATAAAAAAATGGAGCATATGATTCAAGCAACAAGATATGAACAACATTCAAAAGACATCTATTCTTACGTTCAGCAACTCCAGTTTATTAAGGGTTTAGGGACATGAATGCTGAGAAAAAATACCTTTCAGTTTTAGAAAAGATTGAAATTTTTGAGACCTATATTCACCTTCACAATCAAAAGATAGAATTTTAAAGCATATAGCAAATTGTGTTTCCACATGAGCAAAAAAGTTTAGAATATAGATAACATGGCATCTTCAAATTTAAGAAAGTAGATCCAAGTAAATCAACTATGGTAATCAATAAAGCTAACAAAATATCAATACTAAGCATAGGAAGGAACAGGACTCATTCCCACATATCGATGAGAATAATTTCAAAACATAAAGAGACCCGGCTACCTTATGAAGGAAATGATAACGATTTGCTTCAACAAAGCTTACAAAGTGCAATCCAAAGATAAACCTAAAGAAACATTATTTGTATTACTCAAACAACCATATTTCATAAGATTTGTGGGAATAAAAGAGTTTAGATGTCCTTGTTCCTTATGCCGAAAATGGCCATCTTGGGTAATAGCAAAACAACCAACAAAAATATAATGAGGAAAAAATTATTAGGGAGGAAAGGTGTCCCACTTTAGGACCATTCATTATCACTTGTCCCGAAGCTCAATTATGCACATGACAGCCACTATGATCAAAAGAAATAGCACAATTTTCATCGACTAATTGCTTAATAGAAATTAAGCTAATAGATACTTAAGGAAGTACAAACACATCGGTGATAGAAGCACAAAGAATACCAACTGCAGTGATAGGAAGAGTACTTCCATCCGCTATCTACATGTGCTTGTTTTCCATCGTACTTGTGCACATTACGTAGAGCTTCTAGTTTACTGGCCATATGGCTGGATGCTACAGTGTCAATTAACCATAAAGAAGTGACAAACTTTTTCTTATCTTAGAGACCAGTTGTAGAAAATACGGAAATAATCATCCATTGGACTTGTTCAGATGTAAGAACAGAAGGGAGTCCTAAAGTAGTAGGAGGATCAGCAGAAGCAATTCCAATCTTTGACTGAGCAGTAGAATGAAAAGCATGAGATGAACGATTTTAATGTTGCTGTCAATAGTCTTTAAAAATGTGTCCATGTTACAAAATTTATTGCTACAATATTCTGCAATGTCCCCAAATTCCTTGCATCTATAACATCGTGGCGAGAATTTGAATCTTTCTTTTCCTTGAGTTGCATAAGCCACATTAATCAGCTCAATACCAACAGTCTCGCTTTTCAAGAGTTCTCCCAGGCAAAAATCCAATGATTGAACCGATTTCTGATTAATTAACCCCACATGAACACTTTCAAACTTGGGTTTTAGTTTCATCAAAAATTGATCACGTTGTCTTTCAAAATGATCCTCTTGCAATGTAGCTGAGGCTTCATTAGGAACTTTAGACCGTACCAATCCAAAATAATCACTCCATAAATAGACAAACCCAAATGGAATCATTCAATGGACAGATTCCCTAATCTATAGTTTCCACTGTTTAACTTCAATTGAAGCTTCTGGGCCAAATTATCTTGATAATAAATATTCCAAAGACATTTCCACATAACCTTGGCATTAGAGAAAGAATGGATATTGTTGACTATATGTGGTTCAACTAAGCTCAATAGCTAGGGAATGATCCAAGCATCCTCTCTTTCCTAAGATTAAAAGTCTTTGGGGTCAGTGGGGCCATTACTTGTTCCATCTACATCTCCAAATGAATCACACTCTTAACAAACATTTTAAATTGAGATCCTCAGGTCAAACAGTTTTTCCCATCAAACCAAATAATGGGATTTTCGCTTGACAATTGACATATTGCAAGATTAAAAGACCTTTAGACCCGTAATAGTCCCAATGGTTATGAAGAAAGTCTTTGCTAGAAAGGAGACTTCCTTACCTTGTATTTAGCCCCTGTGAAGAAGACTCGCACAGGCCTTTGAAAGGAGGGTTCTGGTTTGCTGATGAGGGCTGAGAGAGAGAGAGAGAGAAAGACACACACACACACACACACACACGTAGACATCTCCACAATCTTCCGACTGTCAACACATCCTTGGCAATACGAACCACACAATCCCTTCCAATTCCAAATGAAGTTTTCACCAGAAAATGGCCAAGTCTCAGCCGTAGAAAGACAATCAAAATGCTCCACAGCCCAAATGATTCTGTATGATCTGCTGAACCCGAGAAGTGTTTTCAGAAAATGCCAACAGAATTAGTGGATCTTATTCTAACTAACCAAAGGCAAGAGAACTCAGTGAAGAGTTACAAACGAAATCAAAAATTGACAAAAGAACAAGAGAGGCTGTGACATTATGTCTGATTTAGTTGAAATACTCTCAATTGAGGGTTTCTTCTCATTTAAGAAATTGAAGAAGCTCCTAATTACAGTAATTCCATCTTTCTATCCTTCTCTTTCTATGTAAAGGATACTGTACAAGTAAAAAAAGATCATCCTAAAGTAGGAAATGATATGTAATTAGGGATATGGTTTTGACAATCAAATTGGTAATCAGTAAGCGCTCTTTAATAGCAATAATAATATCATCCATTGATCTTCATCAAGATTGAGGTGACTTGCTGTAAAACCACATCACCAACATATAATAGAGTTGTAAGAAGCACAAAGGATCAAATGACAAACACAAAAAAGCATACAGACCAGCAGAACATACCTCTAAAGACTTTCTGCCGTCAGAAACCTCAACTAATACCTCTACAGCATCATTCAGAGAAAATCCTAGAATATCTGCATAGTGCGCCAGTAAAGATTTCAACTCCAAACAGACACTTGAATCTATGGACCCATTGGATTCAATGTTTTCCTTGACTGAACTCGAAGCACAACGAATTGACAAATAGATCATCCGAGGAAGAAAAGATCTCTTCTGGATGATTTTCTGCATATTCACTTCCCACTCCCTCCGACATTTCAGCTGAAGAGCAATCCAAGAACAAGAGGAACAGGAACCAAGCAAGGGCAGAAAACAGACAGTGAGACTCTCATCTCTATAGCACTCGATGGAGGACAAAGAAATCAGACTGGATATTTCTTACCAACGATTCTCTTGAACAACAGGGAAGTTCTTCACATGTTTCTGCAACCAGATAATTCTCATCAATAGTCATAAGCAAAGCAAACAAAAAGCTGTCATGCCAACCCTCAATATGGATCCCACCATAGATATTATAGCATTACCCCACTTCCCCCCTCCATATCCACAGAAGAGAGGGAGAGAAAGAGAGAGAGAATGAGAAGAAGCAAGCAGAGGAGAAAAGGTTGAACATGAAACCCCAAAACATGTTATCAAACTAGAGCTCATCTCACTAAACGTTAGATCTCTATAATCAGTCTAAAACCTCTGAAAGTCAAATCCTTGCTTTGGCAACACTTTCATTGAAGAGTAACCAAAATTGCATAGCATGACTGTCAAAATACAGATAAGAAGCTCCAAAATATTAATCTATCTGTAAAAAAGCAAGTTAAGATTGACCTAACCTAAAAGATAATTCTTTTGGGATGTTGGGGTCCACCATGGCCTCGTCTGCAAATCTTCATTGAAGGTCAATGAATTACATGAGGTCTCACTAACAAGTTCAAGAACTTGGGTTCCACAGTTCATGCTTTCAAGAACACACTAAAAGAAGAAAAATACATGTTACACTTACAAAAGAGCATAAATATAAGAACAAAAGTCGAACTTACACCCAACAATTAACCGAAAGGATTACCTCTTCCTCTTCAATACTACCTGCCTTCTCCTTCAGACGAAGAATATATGATTCAAGTCGTGCAACCAGATATTGATTAGAGTGTTGAAGTCGCTCTTTAAACTGAACAAACTCAATCACCTACAAAGTGAGGCACAATCAGTACCAGAAGTCAGTACAGCATCAATCGTCTATCAATGTTAGATGGATGACAGCGTGCAAATTCATAGTCTATTCCACAAAAGATCCCCTGCTTTCATTTGCACATTGATTATGGAAAGTCTCAAGAAACATCATGCTAAACAATTAATGCCTTGAGCATTCAACAAAACAAAATACTACAGGTGCATCCCAACATAGGAAACAAGACATCCTTTGTGGACAAGTAGCACTATTTTCTCAACAAATCTTCTACCAAAAACAGAGTATCCAATGAAACATGTAAGCATTAAAAATTTAAGGTTAAAAGAAAATTTGACAACAATTTCTCAATTTTCACTCACAAACAGCAAGCTCAACAAACATTTCATGCTCCTTAAAGAGTCACCCAGCTCCTCCATGAGCCAGCCCCACCGACCCTCCTTTCTTAAGGCATCATGTCAAAATGTGATTTAGCCAAGGCCCCCAGGCAGGGCCACCCATCAGCTAGCATCAGAAAGTTACAATATTGGAATCTAGAACTCGCCGACACAAAAAGAAAAGCATCATATTTTTCACACTCAGAGATTACGGAAGCACAATGGCGATAAAAAGTGGCAGTTAAACCCTTTTTTCCCTGATAGAGCACCTACGTTGGTTTGCATCATAATTTTCAGTCAACAATCTACATCAGGGGATGCAAATAATGTCCATATCTTTCCAATTGTTATCTAACTTCAATCCCCTGTAATGACTTAGGCTATGTTGTGATGATGGTTGACTGAGGTTCAATACTGTAGGACTGACATCAAATGCCCCCACATTAATTGACAAGCAATAAATGACATTATGGAGAGCATTACAGCATTCAAAACATTAGCTGTTTCTTCCTATGGAAGGGCATTATGCTGACTAATATTCGGGACGATAAAACACGTTGGGTTTGGATGCTGAAACATAAAACCCCACAGAAATTCATCTTTATAAGTTACTACGACAGACAAGCAACATTAAGCACAATACTTTTGAGTAATTTCGGTGATGATAAGCAAGAAAGGTAAGATCTGCAGATTCTCTGAAATGATCATCCATGAACTTGAGATAATCCTTTAAGATGTTATTTAAATCAACCCAAAGAGGTGATGACAACATCTGTGGTAAAATATGGTGTAAGACCGTCTCCAGTAGTATATTCTTCACATCTAACGTTCTGTACCTACAAATAAGAAAATGACTATTTTCATAGAAAATAGATAAAAGCATAGAAAATTTTAACTAAGTCAGTGGAAAGATAACATTTCATAACTATTTTACCATTCATAGGCTACTGGAAGGGCCCCAAGATGAGAATATAGATGCAGTAGCAATATCTTGTACTGCCACACATATCTGTCAGATAATAACAGATGCACCACCGTTACATTAAGCAAAAAACTTCACCATAAAAAAGCTTCGGGGAAGCAACTGATCTAAGTAGACAATCATCTCCGATATACCTAGTCTCCCATTAAGTTAAGCTAAAGTTTTCAATGCAACTTTTAGAACCTGTCAGTTGTCAAAAGCTATAATTTTCTCAGAAAAAATGGGAAATCATGATTAAATCTGTTGGATTCCCAAATCAAAAACTAGAAAGTAAGAGAGGCTTTAGTTGGGAAAACAGATTTTGGTTTTACAGTTTTCGTTGCCTTTCCCTCATTTTTATTTTTCACAGCTTTCTTGACAAGCACCTTAATCTATTTCTGTTAAACATATACATGTTCCAACATGTCAATAATTACTCATATTTGCTGACAAAACATCAATCACTTACATGTAATTGGAATTGTTAATCGACCAAATGTAGATGGAGCACAACTTGAAAATCATATTTTTGAAGCTTATTAGAGCCCAACTCAATAAGCTTAAAAAAATAAATCAAGCACATTTTAAGAGTTTGTTTGAGTGATGAACAAACTTTAAGCAAGACATATTAATTGATATATTCATTTATATTCAACTAACTACTCGAACTCAATTTGCAATAGCTCGCTTCATAAATATCAAAATTCTACAAAGTCCTACATATCACGTAATGACTACCGCATGCTGAGTCTAGTTTTTAATAACCTCTTATCAAATGGCACTTGTCTTTGCATAGTGAACTAATAATTGTGGTATGTTATAATTTCAAGCAATACTCAATTAGTTTGACATGTTAATGACATATGTCAATACGTCCAAAAGGTCCATTAATGAGACACGATCTTCAATAACAATGATACTTCAAATGACAACATGTCATTAAATTAATGATGCATAATGATAAATTTTTTAAGTTATAGAAAAAGTCAGGTAGTAACTTAAATATTGATAAAAGGAACACACTTTTTGCTCTTCATATCAAGTTGTATCTTTCACAATAATTTAAAAACTTACATAGATGACTCTAATGGAAAATGTTCAAAATATTAATAGATATTAAATAAAAATGAAATTATTTACAATAAACATTACTTCAAATTTGACATGTTTGTATTTATAAGTTTATAGAAAAAAAAAAATGTTCCCACAATCCCGAATCTCAGACAATGGTTTATAATTTGGATTTAGAAAACTTCAGAAAAGAAATAAGTTTTCTTTCTACAAAAATGATGGAAAATACATTTTTGAGTGGCAGCATGTATAAGAGCCAAAATAGGAGTTGGCCCTCCATGTTTTCTGAGGTTTCCAAAATTTCCATCAAAGTTGGAAAGCAGATTTTGGATATTTCCCAAAATATCTTTACAGAAAAAATTCCATAAAAAACTTCAATTTTCCACAACTAACCAGGCCCAGCGTTTTCTGGCAACCCAAACATAACTAGATCTAGAAAACATACAAAAAGGAATCTGACTTTATAAGACATGGAGTAGACATGCTCTAATTTATAAATGCATTTGCCTTTAAAAAAAAAAAAACATTCGTGTAACATGTTTCCCCCTCTTCTCTTAATGTTGGCCACACCTTTTCACTCCCAGATGCAATAGAGCAGCAAGCACCACCACCTCAACTATGAGGAAAGGTGTAGAGATTACCCGCAACAATACCCAAACCATATATTTATACAACTCTAGACTTATACAGCATTCCGGGTTATTACTATAAATAATTGAGCCATCTAAATTAGGGTAGAATATTCTAGAAAACTCTAGAAGAGTGTAGAGATATCCCTCCTTTGTATATATCTAGATATTCTAATAGAATATTATAGAATGAGATAGATGGTAGAAAATTCCAGAGAGGGCATCTATGAGGAATATTCTAAGGGAAATCTACAAGTTCAATCCTAACTATCCATATGAGATAATCTTGGCCATTGATTAAGGGGGTGGACGGGAGAAGTTCTACTATAAAAGGACTGGCCAAGAGTTATCAAGCAATATACAATCTCTATATTCTTCCAGACTCTCTTCTTTGTGCTTTCAAGTTTGTTCTTTGGCGCTCTTATCTCACTTCAGAGTTACTTAGATTGTATCTAAGTGTACGTGTTCGATTGACTCAGTAGATCCAAAGTAGTGGTAACACTAAGTACCCCATTAGTGATCTAGCTAAGAGTGTCACCCCGTGACACGTTATATCAGAGACAAGTTACGAGAATGATCAAACTCATGTCAGGTGACAAGGAAAGGATTATAATCTCTTCTGAGGTTGTTGATGAGAACAGCTAGGACTATGCCCGAGAGACAAATAAGAACGAATCGTCTAAGGGGAGGACTCTTTCTAAGGGTGGAGGAGCACGAAGATGCCAAAGGCTCAGCTGGCATGTTCCAAGGAGCAATCAACTCCTCAGCCAACTCTCTAAAGAAGGAGATTGAGGAGTTTCGTGGCCTGATAATGGGAAACTTTACTCCTTATGGGAGAAAATCTACACAGCAGAGGCAAATCTAGCCATGTGCAAGGCAGCAATGGCAAATGGTGCAAAGGGAAGCAACAATCCTAAGGTAAAAGTCCCAAAACCTCCAAAGTACACCAGTAAGGGTGATGCTAAAGAACTCCATAATTTTATTTGGTACATGGAACGTTATCTAGATGCAATTCACATTAATGACAATGCCACTAAAATAAGTACTTGTACTCTATATCTTGAGCACAATGTCATGCTACGATGGAGGAGGCGATATGTGTGACATTAAATGGGGTGTGTGCACCCTAGACTCATGGGACAAGTTCAAGAGGGAACTCAAATGCCAGCTCTATCCAAAGAATGTTGAGGAGATGGCCATGAAGAAGTTGTGCGGCCTTAAACTCACTGGAGTCATCAAAGACTACATCAAGGAATATTCCACTTTGATGCAAAAGATCCCCAACATGACGGAGAAGAACCACCTACTCTACTCATCGATGGCTTACAAAGATTGGCGAAGTAAGAGTTAAAGCAAAGGAATGTTTAAGATCTTGCTATGACCATAACAGTGGCAAAGCCACTAATACAGTTCCAACACGACACAAAGGACAAGCTAAGGAAACGTGCTTCCAACAAAGGTAGAGAAACAAAGGTAAGCAACCTACTTATGGAGACAAGGGCAAAGAGAAGGACAAAGAGAAGTCCAACTTTGAGAACAAGGAGTAACAGAAGTTCTGACCACCAAAATGTTTCCTTTGCAATGGTGAGCACTATGTCCGGGCCGCCCTCAATGGAAGCATCTCAATGCCATAGTCTCAGCCTACAAGGAAAAGACGTGAGAAGAAACAAGCATGGGATCATGCAGTTTCTAAACTCAATTTCTAGCAAGGCCCATGTAGAGGTAAAGATCATCGAAACCCCAAAGACGCGGGACAAGTCAGGGAAAAGCTTGATGTTTGTGTAGGCCAAGGTGAATAGAGCAATCACCAAGGCATTAGTCAACATCTATGAAGCACGGACATTGACAAGGGACACAAACATGACACAACACCAACACGCTGACACGCTATTTTTTAAAAATTAAGGACACGACACATTAGGAACACGTAAATTAAAATTATGGTTTATAATTTTTTAATTGATGAATACTACTTTTTATACTAGATTTGTAAATTGTCGCCTTCATTTGTGATGAAGACATTAAATTATTACTCCACGAAAAATCAACTGTGTTATCACCTTCATTTGTTTCACCTCCATCTTCGTCTTTTCTTTCTCGAATAATGGCTTTATATCTTATGAAAATTTGATGAAAGAAAAGTGTCGCCTACTACGAAAGGAGTCTTTATTGATTGTGAGATAATCCTAAGAAGTGGGAACTATTGACAAAATTGAAAGTGAGAGGTATGGCTTTCAATTTTAAAAATTATAAAACAATCCACATTTTTTAAAATTTATAAAATGGCCCACAATTTTTAAAAAATTATAAAATTACTCAACGTATCCAAAACGTATCTAGACATATGAGAAATGTGTCCAAAACTTGTTGGGATGTGTCTGGAGCGTGTCAGAAATGTGCCAAACAAGAAAAATAAATTAGCACGTGTCAGAACATGTCCGACACATGTCCCAAAGTGTCCAGAGCATGATGGCGTCCGATACGTGTCGGACATCGACACTTTGAACCCGAAAGAGTGTCCGTGCTTCATAGGTCAACACAAGAGCTTCACATAACTTCATGGCCCGCAAGTGAAGCCACAAGGTTGGGACTACAACACACCAAGGAGCCAGGTTGGATGAAAGCCATCAACTCCTCATCACAGCCAATCCTAGGTGTTGTGTATAGTGTTCCCATTCACTTAGGAGAGTGGAAGGATACCATGGACTTAACAGTAATGCCCATGCATAATTATTAGATGGTACTAGGCATGGAATCCATGACTATGGCGATGCCTCTATCTTTCCCAGACAATAATACTATGCAAATCTCGATGGGGCATCAGTATTATGCCGTACCCATCAAACGAGCAAAGGTAGGAGCTTGGACATTTTCAGCCCTCCGGTACTCAAAGGATTCAAGAAGGGCGAGGAGTTATACTTGGTGACAATGAATGAGCTAAACGTGCAAAGATCTCTTGAGGTACCCAAAGAAATCGCTGGAGTGCTCAAAGAATTTAAGGAGGTGATGCCACTAGAACTACCGAAGAAACTCCCACTTTGGCGGAAAGTTGACTATCTAATTGAGCTAAAGCCTAAAGCCTAAAGCCTGAAGCCAAGCCACCGGCCATGGGATTCTACCGCATGGCCCTACTAGAGTTGGAGGAGTTGAGAAGGCAACTTAAAGAGTTGCTAGACGCTAGATTTATTTGGCCTTCTAAGGCCCCCAATGGTGCCCAAGTAATATTCCAAAAGAAACATGGTGGAAGTTTTCATATGGTATCGACTATCAGGCATTCAACAAGATAATTGTAAAGACCAAGTATCTAATCCCATTAGTGGAGGATATTTATGATTGGCTTGGGAGAGCCCAATGGTTCTCCAAGCAAGACTTATGATCAGGATACTGGCAAGTACAGATTGCAGAAGGAGACAAGTCGAAAACAACATGCATTACGAGGTATGGATCTTTTGAGTTAT
This sequence comes from Nepenthes mirabilis, assembly GCA_025585075.1. Classification (NCBI taxonomy): domain Eukaryota; kingdom Viridiplantae; phylum Streptophyta; class Magnoliopsida; order Caryophyllales; family Nepenthaceae; genus Nepenthes; species Nepenthes mirabilis. The sequence continues at coordinate 20,377 of JAODPA010036824.1, read as the reverse complement.
TAGTCATGCCCTTCGGCTTGACTAATACCCCGGCTACTTTCTACACATTAATGAACAAAATCTTCCACCACTTATTCAATAAATTTGTTATGGTATATTTAAATGACATCGTGGTGTATAGTGAATCTCTACAAGACCATGCAGAGCAGTTGAGGCATGTCTCCCAAGTGCTATGTGATAACAAGCTCTAAGATAAACCAAAGAAGTGCTCATTTGCTCAAGATGAGGTGATTTTCTAGGGACATCAAATATGGGGAGGAAAAAACCACATGGATGAGACTACGGTTCAGGCTATCCCAGAGTGGGAGCCACCTAAGAACGTCTCCAAGCTACGGTCTTTTTGGCTTGGTGAACCACTACAAGTGTTTCATTTAGGGCAATTCGGCAAGGGCCACTCCCTTGACGAATCTATTGAAAAAGAAGACAACCTGGGAGTGGACGCAAGCCTATCGAGGTGCATTCGAAGACTTAAAGCAAGCCGTGATGGAGAAGTCAATCCTTGCATTGCTCAATTACTCCAAATATTTCGAAATTCATTTGGATGCTTCTAACTATTACATCAACGGAATGCTTCTACAAGGTGAACATTTTATTACCTATAAGACCACAAGCTGAACGACACCGAGAGGCAGTACCCCATAAATGATAAGGAAATAACCACCATTATACATTGCTTGCGAGTTTAGAGACACTATCAACTCACAAGTAAGCTTATCATTCAAATAGATAATGTGGTGACTAGTTCTAGCAACAAAAGAAGTTGTGTACCGAGCAGGCTCGTTGGTAGGACCTCTTGGCTGAGTTTAATTATGATATGGTCTATAAGCCGAGTAAGACTAATGTTGCCACAGACTGATGTTGTCGTGAATGCTAAGTCGTAAATGCAAACTTGCAACAATGAGTCGACCCCTATGCAATATCCTTGACCATGTCAAGGCGAGAGTGACACATGACCCATTAGCCATGACACTAGTAGAGATAGCTAAGGAAAGTAAAAACTGCTGATTTTGGGAGACTAATGGGTTACTCTACACAGTGGCTAGCCAAATCTACGTGGCTAAGTGGAGAAATCTTTGTAGGGGAACTAATTCAAGGTTTTTTGACCTTTGGAATTCAAAGTAGGAGACATAGTGATAGTAAAGCTATTATCACAACAATTCAAGGTTTTCAGACTAGTACACAAATGGTTAATATGGCGCTACGAAGGACTGTATCCTATTATGAAGAAGGTAGGGAAGGTGCCCTATCATGTGGAGTTGCCATAGAAACTTCACATCCACGGGATCTTCCATGTAAGCTTTCTCAAGCCATACCATGTGGACACGGAAAATCCTAACACAGGTAGGTCACCTAGGGCCCCACCCATGCGAGTAACTTGGTATGACAAGAAGGCTAAGGGGATCACAGGACATTACATCGTGAGGAGACGCAAGGTTCCCAACTATGCTGAGTATCTAGTATGATAGAAGGAATTACCTGATAGTGAGGCAAGTTGGGAACGCGGGGAAGATTTGTGGCAATTCCAAATGCCATTAAGATCTTTCAAAGCAGCAAGCTTGTTGAGGACATTAAGGACTCAGGTGAGGAAGAATGTCACCAATAGACTATTCCCGAGTATGGACTTGGAGGTTGACCCACAACAAACCCTAGACCATATATTTATACAATTTCAAGCTTATATAGTATTATGGGATTATTACTAGAAATAATTGAGTTATCTAGAATATGGTATAATCTAGGAAACTCTAGAGGAGTGTAAAGATGTCCCTCCTTTGTAAATATCTAAATGCTAGTAAAATATTCTAGAATGAAGAAGATAATAGAGAATTCTAAAGGAATCTAGGAGAAATATTGTAAAAAAAAAATCTAAAAGCTCAATCTTAACCATTCATGTGGGATAATTTTGGCGATTGATTAAGTGAGTGGATGGAAGAAGCTCCACTATAAAAGGAGGGAACTTCACTTGTAAGGAACCAAGTAAGGAGTTCTCAAGTAATATCAAGTAATACAATCTCTACATTCTTCCACACTTCTTTCTTTGTACTTTTGAATTTGTTCCTTGGCTCTCTTATCTCACTTCCGAGTCACTTAGCTTATGTCTTAGTGTGTGGGTTTGGCTGACTGAATAAATTCAAAGCAGTGGTGACGCTAAGTGTCACACTGGTGACGTAGATAAAAGTGTCACCCTATGACAAACAGCTTCTCTTCCTTCGTCTTTTCTACTTCATTATAGGGTCACCCTCTCATTTTATCTCCTTGTCTGAGCTGCAGCTTTGAGATTTATTATTTCACTCTAACAAAGAGCAGGCTTCAATTCCAGATCAAAATTCCAGCTACCATCCTAAGAAATACGGAGTGTAATTGTAGCAAAGTTAAGGGAGGGACAATATCGATGTTCGTACTCATGCAATCCTCCAACCTACCCCTGACAACACCAGCGTGTCGGACCTTGCTTATCAGTTTACTCTAGACTCGGATTTGTACATTGAATCCAATAAGTAATATTTATTTTTTAAAAAGAGATTTTATTTATTTGTTTTATAAAGATCAAAAGCATTCTAAATTGGTGGTTGTTTTCCACTTGTTAATCAAGTGAACACACTTTCAAGGAACATTTTGGAATTGAAAAATTGGTAATGGAAAAGAAAACTAGAAATGGACAAATGAAAACTATATAGATAAACCTCAAGGGATTCCAAATGATTTCTCTACTTTCATGAAAACCTAATACGTGACAACAAGGCAAATAGCTGCCACCTACAAACTTGTGGTACATGTGAACCCAGCATTCACAAAATTCCAATCCCCTCCAGCTGAACAAAAAACATAAAAGGGAAAATTGAAAAGAAGTATTAAGTTTCACATGGAAGAGACAGGACATAACAATTACCAGATTACTTCCTAACAGAAAGCATAGGAGAAATAAGGAATAATATTTGCAATCTCAGCATCCCCTAAAGGTGCAGAACAGGCTAAAGAAATGAAAGGCAGCAACACTTGAACTCCATTATGAAAACAACTGACCTCCTAATAGTCAATCCAAATTCGAGGACCATCACAGCCTCCAGCAAATAACCAAGTCGCCGACTTCGCCAAAATAACTAATAGCAGAAAGGAAATGGAACGTCAGGGAAAAGTAAAGGGGAAGAAAGGCAAAAATCAAAACTGGGCAAGCAAAAGGAATGAAATAACCATGCAACCAGATGGTACAAATAATTAACCCTTTGTCATAGGAACAAGATAAATGACACACGGATATAGGGAAAGAGCCAGCTCCATATCCCGTGGACCTATGCAACAATTCATGTTTCCTCCAGCTAACTCAATTCTCATCAAACACTTAAAACAACCAATTCACAAGGATATATTGCCATCCCAAAAAGAGTATGAAGCCAAAAATGGATAAGTCCCACAGAATTAAATAGTACATCATACAACAGAGGATTTGTTCTTCCAAGGACACAATGTCCACAATATCAGTAGAAGCACATCAAACTCGTTCAGTTTTCCAGCTTCCAATGGATGGTGAGCCATGGCACAAGGGTAAGATTGCTCCATAATGAGATAGACACCATAAGTTCAAATCACAAAAACAGCGTTTCCACATTGAAGAGTAAAGGCTATATACATCCCTAGGACCCACAATATGGAAGTCTCAGGCACTGAGCCCTTTTGTTATCGAGCTTCTACTTATCAAGACACTACTGTTCACAGATCCTCTGCTGCACATAGGAGAATTCGTATTTGACTCATCCAGTTCATCATGCTAAATTCCTAATTTACATAGTTTGTGATCAATGTTACAACCATGTAAAACTATTCAGAATTGTATATATGATGTAAAACAAGATGACTTCAAGTATAGTTATTAACTTATTGACCATGCAAAAAGAAAAAACCTTTTTGAATTTAGATAATAAAACTGAATATAAGAAATCAGGAATTGTTATTTAATCAAGGGATTTTTTCAGGTGGATTTTACCTGTACCAATAAATTGGAAACCATGCACAAGAGCTCTTCACCATGCATACCCTCTTGCAGATCCAAGTCCCTAGAAAGTGGAAGAATTCTGCAATACATATCTATCATCTTTACAGCAAAGCCCTCAAGTTCTGGGGATGAATAGCTCAAGTCAATTTATGCTTTAAAATTGTAGATAAAGATATGATCAACAAAAAATGAAAACATGACTCATTTCATGTAAACTGGTTACAAGAAAAGACAACAAGGAAAAAAAAGGGAAGCAGGAGTCTCACCACTGGGAGGAAGCTTATAGTAGTTCCCAATTATCTCTTGCATCTTCTGAAGGGTCAATGATTGACCAAGGGATCTTGTTGGCCCCATAGACAGGGATGCAGAACTCTTCATCAGCATTTCTAGTAAGTCCATCTTTTCATCAGGTGTTAAGACTTCCAGAAATGCTTCAACATCAGAGCAGAAGCAAGCCAAGTGGCCAAATCTTCATTGGAATAAGAAAGCATTATAAAAGGAACTTCAGTGTCTTCATCAGAGTCCACTAAGTTAACACAAGCTGCTCATTAAATTATAACTAACACAATGTAATGCACGGGAACAATTTTAAGATGATATACAAAGAGCAACAGCTCCCAAGAGTAGCATCAAGTAGCTCAACACTAAGTAATCAACCAACCAGGAGGTGGGGAAGTATCATCAATTAGCTTGATAAAATATGAAAGATATATTGCCCCATATCAGGAAATTGGAGGGGGAGAGTGAACAAAGGCTGACACTGTAGTTGTACAATTTGATGTGCACCACTAATCTCAAACAAGCCTAGCAAGAGTTTCTGAAAACACATGACATATTTGCAACTTCACACATAGAACAATGCGAGGGGAAAGGAATTCTTATTTCCAATAACACAATTTTAAAAGTAGAAAAAGAACCCAATATAACCTGCAAAAGTATTGCTCAAAAGCATTGAGCAGCTTTTCCTTTTCCCCCTTTCCATGCAAGTATTTTCTCCTTTCAAGTTCAAGAATAGCCAAATAAGGACCCCTTACAGGTTCAGTTCTAGATTCTGTTTGCAACTTCTGCACAAAAATTGATGCATCTGAGACACGAGAATCAAACTGCATGTTCATTTAAAAAGAAAAATTAGACCCAAAGCACAATGGTGCTAAATATATGCATCAAAAAGAGAACTCCTATTATGCAGATAGCCAAAATACTGGAGTTGAAAGCACACCATATCATCTGGGACATGTGAGAGGTTTTCCACAGATTCTGGCGGGTGAACAGGTTCCCCAATTGACCCATTGCACCAGCTCTTGTCATCCTCCAGCAAGCAGCCTAGATAATGCAGGAAACACTGCCAATCATCAGGGCTGCCAGGTAAAAGAAGAACATTACTGGACTGGAATAAGGAAAAATCTTTCATTAAAACAGCAAAACATAGAAGCAAGGAATTGGATTGAGTATACAAAAATGCAAGTTACTTCAATATAAAAGATTCTAAGAATGAATTCTAAAACATGATGATTCAAGATATCATCCCCCAGAAAAAAAGCCCTACTCCACAACAACAAACTAAAAAAAGTTAGGACACTACTAAAACCATATTTGCTGTAATTGACAGATGATCAATTTTCAAAAATTTTGTATTGTAAATCCATAATATCTTACAGGTCCCAAGCAAAGGTCAGACATGATCTAAGCTCATCTATTTCCACGTAACAAGACCCAAGATGTTATATGAGGTAAAAAAAAAACTACTGTAAGCAAACTAAGTTTTAATCATTGAATCTCTTTGATGCATATCATGCCCTGATTCCACAATAATCTAACCGAAAGAAGCATCTTTTTCCATCTTTAACTTAATGTAATGGAATGATGATCCCGTGTAAATAACAGCTCAATAATTGGGCTTTTTTTTACCTAATTAGGAAAAAGACCTGTACTCTTTGTCTTATATTAATCATCCTATTGGTGAAGAAGAATGTAATAAACACATACACATTCATTTTTTGTCACTTGCTCGCTCGCACTCTCTTATGTGCATGTTTTACAAAGATTTTGTTAGTATTCCGGAATCCAGACTATATGTGAAGAAAAACCTCCTGCAATACTCTTGCATGAGCCCACATTTAAAAAGGCTGGACAGATTAGAACAACAGCAGAACATGCATTACTTCCAAAATTTTCTACCACAGCAGAACATGCAATCAACACAGTGTAGATCATACATAACCAATTGTCCTTAGCTGATTACTAGGAATTGACATGTTGATTCAGCTTCGCTCATCAAATTGCAAAGCACAAGTGAAAACAGATATAAGACTGCTCATACAAGTTATAATAGAAAAATCCACAGGCATATCATGATATGGATTTTTGGACTGATAACTAAAGTAGTCAAGTTGATTCGGCTTCACTCTCATCAAACTGCTTCTCATATGTGAGTGCAATTAACATAACACTGGTCATACAAGTAAATAGAAAGTTCCTCATGCATACCATGATTCTAGGATTTTTTGGAATGTACACGCAGCAGCAGCATTGTCACCTGCCCGAGCAAGAAGCCTACCCTGCCAGCTTAAGTCAAGGAGTACAAGTTGATAAGAAAGCAAAAATAAGTAAAGCAACTACTCAGCAGTCAACAATGCAATAAATATATGTTTCATACAAATGAACATTAGTTTTAAAATATACAGAACACTCTTCTGAAAATAAAGGTCTCCCTTTTTCTCAATTTGTCATGAGAAAAACTAATATTATTTTATAATGGAGGGAATAGATGCATTGCAGAAGCCAGAGGCCACTGGCTGTCAGTGATTAAAAAAGCAAAAGAGGATCACATCACACAAAACTGGCATTATTTAATAACACAGGGAATAGACAGCATTGTGGAAAACAGAGGACATCACATACTAAATACCGATAGTCTACTACCAATACACCAGATGTTTAATTTAATGTCTGAGATGTATATGAAAGCTTATGGCACCTTGGTTCTCCATGGAAAAAGGCAAATTGAATATACACTTGACTCATGCATCAAAAGATTGTGAAGAGTAAAATATATAGCTTCAGAAAGTACCTGTAAATGTAGCCGATCAACTTCAATGCTAAGAAGTGATCCTAATTTTCCAGAAAGCACCTCCAAGGCATCCCCATACTTACCTTGCTGTTCCAACACGGAAATGTATACAGTAACAGCTGGAAGAGATTTCTTATTCAGTCCAAAGTGCATCAAAAAGGGAAAAAAAGGGATTAAAAGTCATATACAAACAAATGAAATATATTCTGACCACACCTTCCGGCTCATGCAAGCTATGAGAGACAATGTGCTTCTTAAGTAAGCCTTCAGCTAAGGCTAACAACTTCTCTCCGCCATGGCCACAAAATACCTGCCCAAAGATGATGGACAAGTAGAATAAAAGGCTGGAAAGCATATTTTGTAGAAGGTACTGGTATTAAAATTTCTACAAAAAGAAAAAGGAGGAAATTTTCACTATTTTGCATCAGTGAATGAACACTTGTTAATGGCATCAAAAAAAACCACCCAAAATTGAAGATATTCTAGTCTAATACTAAAGTGGTTATAGGAATGTATCCATTCTATACTAGGAAGAATAGATGCATTCCATATGAATTTTTAAGAGAGGAAAAACACGTCACGGTGAAATTTGAGGTGACATTTGGCGCGAATGTAAAAAGAACTTTCCCCACTTTTTACACCTTATATACCCAACATGAGGGGGTGTACCGTGAGATGAGGAAGGAGATAAAGGATTTTGAACTAAAATGTGGGAGAATTTACCATGGGGCAGGGTAATGAGGGAGAAAGAATCATGTGCCAGACACATGAAGTCCTTCCGCCTTCCAAACCCCAGCCCTCTCACACAAGCTCTTTCTTCCATCACCATAGCCACCCTCCACTAAACCTCAAAGCCAGCAACACCATCACTGCCACCTATACTTTTGTCACCTGAGTTGCCATTGTCAGGGTCGTTGCCGCTATTCCTCCTCTCCTATCTTCCGCTCCCGCCTTTCTCATTCTCACTCTTTCGTCTCCCTCCACGAACTCCCCCCCAAACATACACACGCATTTCTCTCTCACACACACACTCTCTCTCTCCCTGCATCCTTTTCTCTTCTTCGGGCACTTTTACTTATAATTTAATTTATTTATTTCCATGATTCATATTTTTTTCAGGCTTTTAGTTGTCTTAATTTTTTGGGTTTTTTTTTCCCTTTTTCCAAGTTCCTTTCGGACTTCACTTTTTCCTTGTTATGATTCCTTTTTACAGCCTATTTCACTAACACCACGTTATGAATCCTTTTTTGGGCGATAATATTTGTTCCAACTATCTACTATGAGCAGAATAAATGGAATCTCAAAATAACAAGATATATGTAGGTGGATATATGATGTCAGAATACCATTTCATGCTGTAAATTATAATAGTTTTACAATGCCAATTAAATCAATAGGGTAATATAACCCCAGCATGATACGACTTAGATATCACCATGTGAGAGCTCCTTTATTTAGGAAGAAACTAGGAAGTTGATCAAACTAAAAGCTCAATGAAATCCCATAAGGAGGAATGGGCAAAATACGGATATTTGAATCAGTCAAATGGCTAGAATGATTTAGTGGTAAAAAGATATAAAATAAAATTTTTGGTAAATTCTCCAACGGGGTCACTATTCATCAAATCATTGATGTTTCTGATATTGTGAATAGTGGAGAACTATTATCTATAATGCTTAATGATATTGTGGAGGAAATTCGAGAAACAAATGTGATTCAAATGGTACCAAACAATACCTCAAATTACTTGTCGGTGTTTTCAAAAAAAAAATGTAATATAATATATATACAGTAGTATATTATGCTAACAATATAATGTTTTAAGTTTTAATATGAAAATTACAAAAATCAAAGAGACCACATTTGTATTAGATATGATGCACTACTCATTGCATTAATTTGATGTTATATATTGGTGAGATACCTAGATATCAGCCAATATCAAGAAAGGTAGTGTTCCTAAATGGTAGTTAACATGATTAGGCAATTCAAATGGCAAAAGATTTGATTAGGCCACCTATAAATTATTTTTTTGTCTGTTTGTAGTGAACTTCATTTATGAATTGCTATACTTTCAAATTATCAAGCTCCGTTGAACTAAGAGTTTATAATTATTGTCTAGCATCTATTTTAAAGCTTATTATATTATTTGCTTGAACTATTGGGAATTTATTACAAATGATTCTTATAGAAATATTACATAGATGTGTGCCACTATTCCGCAAGCCTACACCTTGTGTCATGGTCCGAATTTTATAGTCACAAAATTATGCGGCACATCTATACCTATTGGGAGTCGGATGCCAACAAAATTAACCCCAAAGCACATATCGAGATGCAAACACGAAAAATCCATCAGTGTCGAGTATGTTAGAGGCAAATAAATTACTAGTTGAAAACGTAAAAATACAAGTAAATAATTAATTACAAGCACCAATCAAATATAAAAAAAAATTTCTTAAATTCATTCCCCCATATAAAGAATTTAGGTCCATTTAGCCTTTGGTACTAATATACATTAAAAGTCCCCAACTTTCACAATAAAGTATCTAATTTTTCTACTATAGTAATATTCAAACTAAATTCACCTAATAGAAAATTTTAAGGATACAAAAGAAATTATATAAAAATTTACATGGTTTGAATTCTAGCATCCTCCCCTCTAGTCAATTCTCGATGTCCTCGTTAACTTGATCTTCAGGGTAGCTTCAACTTCTCGCCTCTTCAGCCTCACGTCTTCAACAAGTTCCTCGTTTATTTCTTTTGTTAGTTTCCCTTCCACTTTACAAGCACTTCTTTTTTCTTCTTTCCAATTGATATCATCACCTCCCATTCAGCAATGATCTCTTCAACATTTGGAGCAAATAGTGGCTTCATTCCAATGTGGGTGTGCTATGAAACGCTATGTAAAGGGTCTTACACGTGATAATACGGCTTCAAACAATTCACATGGAAAACTAAGTGGGCCTTCATCTATTCTAAAGCATCTATCTTATATGAGGCCTTACCCACAAAAGCAATTATCTGGACAAGGCCTTCGTATTTCCATAAGAGGTGATTATTTCTTCCTATGAGGAATTGCATCTGCTCTTAGAGAAACTTTGCCAATACAAGATCTCCTACATCAAATTACACATGCCAAAACTTCTAGCCTGCCCATTCCTTCATTCAATGAGATGCTTTCACCAAGTAGACTTTGGTAATCTCCGTATTCTACTTCCACCCATGGTCAAAGTTGTAAGCACAAGGACACTTACCTTTATATTGTTCAACCACGGTGTGTGGAGGAAGCAAATGTTGATATGTTACAATCTCAAAAGGACTTTTGTTTGAAGGAGTGCACTTTTGAGTATAAAAACAAAATCGAGCAATATCGAGGATCTTCATCCAATCCTTCTGACTAGCACTAGCAAAATGGCACAGATACTCCTCGAGTAGGCTATTAAATCTATCCATTTAACCGTTAGTTTGAGAACGGAAGCTCGATGAAATATTCAATTTTGAACTGAGCTGTCTAAAGAATTTGTACCAAACGCCTCCAATAAACCGACCATCGCTGTCACCAATGATACATTGTATGTCTTTGTTACATTGTTGTTCATCTTAGCCAATAATAACTCTTCTGTAATAGGCTCTAGCTACGCTTCCACCCTAGGTGACCAGCCCATAGAGTGCCATGACACTTCCTAAGGATCATCCTCCCCAGTCCTCCAACCTTAGGTATGAAAACATGGTGTCCCTTCATGAAGATCAATACATCATTAATCCAAAATTTCCAAGTCTTTCCTTCTCTATCAATCGAAATAAAGTCACAACCATTAAATTTTATCATGGCTTCGCTTTACATGTTTCTTGACAGTTGTGGAAATACCACTTGCCGATAGGTGGGCTACTAAGACAAGGCAGCGAGGTCCAATCTTCTATTAAGGGCATCCACAACCTGCTTGAAGCGTCCGGTTTTATATTCTAACTCTCAATCCAATTCTACTAAGAGCTCCTACCACCAAATCTACTTTGAAGTCAACTTCAGTTCAATGAGGATGCAGCTACATCAACATTGTCGGTTTTTACCACAAAATTAGAGCCAAGCAAAGAGTGTTTTCATGTCTTCAAAACAATGAATGATCACTAGCAACTCTTTCTCCTAGGCTGCATAAAATCGTTTAGTCTCATTTCTTCCTACTTTCGTGGGCAACTAGATATACTTCTAATAATATGACCCCTCCAAGGGCAAAATCCAACACGTCGGTATATACCTCAACGTGTTTAGTGACATCCACGAGGGATAACACAGCCTCTTTCATGCCGCACACTTCAACTCCTCGAAGGCTTCCTAACATGTCTATGACCAATGCCACTTCCTATCCTTCTAGAATGAACCTTTCAAAAGCAATACTTTCTTTGAATATCCTTCTATGCAACGTCAATAATAGTAAGCAAGGCCAAGAAATGAGCACAACTCACTCAAACTTGTCAAGACTTATCAATCTAAGATAGTTTAAATCCATCATGATCTGACCTTACCCCCACAAAGTACCCTAGGAAGCTGTCCTCCTCCTAAGCAAATGAGCATTTCTTACACTTCATGTAAAAATTATTCTCCTTCAACTTCTAGAACCCCAGTCTCAAATGCTTCAAATGATCTTCAAGGCTTGACCTATTTATTACAATCTTTCCAACAGAACACCATAAATTTGTCCAAGTATTCATGGAATACTTTGTTCATCAATGTGCAAACTATTGTTGCAGCATTGGTCAAACCAAAGAGTATTACGAACTACTCGAAAGCTCCATATCTTATAACACATACAATTTTTTAACTTGTCTCCTTCCGCGATTCTTAGTGATAGCCCAACCTTAGATCGAGTTTTGTGAAGTATCATGCATTGCTCAACAAATAAAACGAGTCAGTACTCACACAGAAGAGCATTACAAGCTACTCGAAAGCTCCATATCCTATAACATGTGCAATTTTTAGCATGTCTCCCTCCATGATTTTAACTTGGTGATAGCTTGATCTTAGCTCGACCTTTATAAAGTATTTTACATTGTTCTACTGATCAAACAAGTCAGCAATCAAAAAAATCAGATAGTGATTTTTCATGGTCATCTTATTTAGAACCTTAGAGTCAATGCAAAAATTTAAAACTCCGATCTTACTTCTTCAAAAATAGAACAAGGGCTCCGTAAGGTATTTTCGAAGGCTAGCTTGAAAGCTGATTAACCCATCAATTATTTTAGAGCTTTGCTAGCTTGAAAGGTGCCATCATATATGCTCCTTGGGTAGGAAGCCTCGCCCTTGGTGTTAATTCGATCTGGAGATCTACCAGTCTCCGATTTACAAGAACTTTAGGCAACTCTATTGACATTAACTCTTTGAATTTCTCTAGCAGCAGTCTGACTTCAGATGAAAGAGACCCAACCTTGACGTCTTTGTCCTCTAATAACAACACAATAAAGTTTCGCCTTTTTTCAGACCCTTTTTAAGCTAAAGCGTAGACAACACCTTATCCTTGCCCTTCCCTTAAATTCTTTCGGCCTTTTAAAAATGCTTACCAGACACAAACTCTCACCCATCAGGAGCACTGAGTTTAAGTATGGCATGGACACTCCCTTAGTCTTCTTAAAAAAGCCTATCCCTAAAATCAAGTCAAAATCATCCATAAGTACTACCATTGAATTCGACTTCTCATTCCACTCTCCAAGTTACACCGACACAAACTGGGCAATACCAATGGAGGGTTGTGCCTTTGATTTCATGGCCTTAATACTGCCGCCATCTCCTTCCAAGCGTATACTCGATCAATTCATTTCAGTCCCAGCCACAAAGTTATGAGTAGCACCCGTATTGACCATGGCGCCTACACTATTTCCATCCAGTAAAATTTCCACGTACATTAGGACTGTAGACTTGATAGATGTTTGAACATAATTCACCATTGTATACAAAAAGTGGACCACACCTATGCGAGTTTGGTCACCAATGCTCTTGTTGTCTTCTCATTTTGGTTGATCACATTTTCCTTATAGTGCACTTAGAGATCATTTGTGCAGGTATTATGCCATCTTATGCTACTCATCACATAAGAAATACCCACCAAAAGACGTCTTCTTACTCACTAATATATTGATACTTCTCTAAGAGCTCTGGGAATTCACTGATAACGAATTTTTTCGAAAGTTATTTCCCCCACTCTTGCCTTTACTTTCTGACCAGTTAACACTGTACTCTGCGCAGGCTTCTTTACTAGATTACCATTGTTCTCTTAATTACAATTGCCACTCTCAATGCAATAATCAACAAGTTTTTCATCTGCATTTTAGATAGAAGTCAAACATTGCACCTGCTATCAGACAAGTCTTTAATGTCTAACATGCATGCCGAGAATGTTTTAACACAATCACTAATTGTTCCAATATGCTTGATCTATTTTAGCTTCCTTGACGCCAAAAATTCAGTATTTTCAGGATAGAACTATATCATCATTTCTCTTTTGAGACCGTCACAAGAGTTAATACTCAATCTTTCCTACGCAATTTCCTAATATTTGATGTGTCACCATAGTTTGGCATCACCAATAAAGTATATTATCGCTATAGAAACCTCTGCCTCATTCAAATCCATCTTCACAGCCCAAAAGTATTGTTCCAATTAGAAGACGAAGTTGTCAAACTCCTTCAAATTTCGCACACAACCCTATAAGTAAAGTTTTGGAGGCTTGACCCTACCACTGCCAAAGGCACTAGCATCAATCGCAATAGCAAACACTAGAAGGCTCACCTTACCGATGAGCTCGACATTCTCTTCTTTCAACACTTATTGAGGTGCAGACATCTGTAGTTAGATCTTTGATCACTTCTTTAAAGGACCTAAATTGGACAAGAGGCCATCTATCGATCTTTCCATCCTATCGAAAAATTCAACTCGGGTTTCTAACTCAATCACCTTTCTCTCAAAAGTTTCAAGACGAGTCACTATAGTCGAATGAATTGCAGTAGTCGTTTATGTAGCAGATTGAACCATAGGAGTCGTCTGACTGTGAAGTTACTCAGGTCATTACTATCCAACTGAATTAGAGTTTCCCAACACAGAAGCCTTTCTTACCACTCCTCTCATAAGTCAAGCTCTAATACTAGTTATCATAGTCCGAATTTTACATTCACAAAATCGTGCAGCATGTCCGTTCCCAATGGGAGCCGGACGCCAACCAAATTGGTCACCAAGCACACTTAAGTGTTAGAGTTGATCGTGAAATGCAAACACAAAAAAATCACCAATACTGAATATGTCGAACGCAAGTTGCCAATTGAAATTGTTGAAATACAAGCAAGCAATTAATGACAACAGGAAACAAACAAATATGGAAAAAAAATTTTGAATTCATTCCCCATGTGGTTTTGGGCCTTTTAGTATACACTGGAAGTCCCTAACTTTTACAATGGGGTATATAATTTTTCTATAATACTAAAATTCAAACGGAATTCACCTAAATTTCTAAAAAATTTAAGGATGAGAGAAAAATTATGTGAAAATTTACATGACTCGATTTGGATTCTAACACCTTGCACCTCGTTACACCTTTAACAACATTGAGTGGTAGGGTGTCGTTAGCAAACAGCTATAGGTGGTTTTGTGGGTCACAAGTCTATAAATTTTGAAAATAATTGTAACTTGTATCATGGTGGCAAATTGACATTAGGGTAATGACATAATGATGCAAATGTTCCTAAGGGGTTCAACTTGCTTTGAGCGTAGGAAAAAAATTGAGAAGCCAACCCCATCAACATTGATGGTTGAGTTGGGTAAATAAGACACCATCAGATGCTACTATGGAGAAAAGTATCAACAATATAGGCTTTCCAAAGCAATGTGAATTAAAATTATGAGTGCAATTACATGAGAGTATTTAGACCCCACGTGGCAAAAGGGAAAAGACAAAAGTACCTTTAAATATGATAAGGAAGGAGAACAGGTCATCATCTACACCGTTGGCCAGAGGAAAATATGAAATAAATGGTGGTGTAAGCTCCTTTGGAGATAAAGACTAAAATATTCAATACGTCAAAATTATAAATGGAAAAAGGTAAAGAACTTGAGTTTCTTGACTCAAATACTGTAACAAACAAAACAAGGGGCTCACCTCACTTTTATAAAAATAAGAAAGCCATGTCTATTCTTCACCTAGCTCGGGAAGATAAATAAGGATCTCATAGTAAGAACGTCAGAATAACAGAAGGCACACTCATGACCCTCCCTAGGAAGCACTCTGTGAACCAGCAAAGAACCAAGAGAAAACCGTTCCTTGAGGCTTATTCCCACCTTACTATAGTGGAGGGCTCTATGTTAGGATTTGATCATAAGTTAAAATATCAACCGACATTTAAAATACCGATCACACGTATTAGTATGCTACAATAATATTGCAATATGTTGTTATATCGGTTAATATTTTCTATCAGGTTACGATTCTTGAAAAAAAAATCTTTTAACATATCTATTACCGATATGAATTGTTTAATATATTGATATTGATATCATTGCGATCGATACCGATATTTTCATTCATGGGTTTGATCCTTTGTTATATTTTCAAATTTTGTTTATTTCCATTCCTTCCTCTTTACCCTTTTCAAAGATATACAATGGAAGAAAAAATTTCTCCCTCTCTTTACTTTCCTAAATTTTACTCCATTTGTTTATCTCTTAGCATTTCCACTTCATTTTTTCCAACTTACCCAATGAGGTTTCAACAAAAAATATTTTCTTTGACTACACAGGTGCAGCTTAATCAAAATATATAGGGAATGATTTTTTTTTCCAGGAAAAAAGAAAACTTGAAAGCATTTCTTATTAGAATTTTTTATCTATTTCTCTATATATCTTTCTTTTAGCCGTAGTCTCTCATTTCAATTCCGCTTCTCACTTTGCTCCATCCAATTTAGAATTGAATCAATATCCCCAAGAGGTTTAAAAAGACAATAGGGCTATGCTGGAAATAAAGCCCTCGCTCTCAGTTGGTATAGATCTGAGAAGACTTTTGCCCCACTGGAAAAGGTTACTTTTGTACAGGCTCTGATTGCAGTTGCCACGGCGAGAAAGTAGTCTTCGTTCCAGTGAGATGTGGGGAATTTCATTCTGAATGGAAAAACACATGAGGGGGTTTACATGCAACCTTCGCCAGGGCGATCAGTTTCTTCACATCTAGTTAGTCGACTCAGGAAGGCGTTGTATGGACTAAAACAAGCAAACGTAGGCTCGAAAGCAAGGGAAGGTCCTATTATTGGGGATCTTCCTTGACCTGAAAGCTGGGTGGAAGGGTCTCTTTTTTCTATGTGTTTCGCCCATTCGAGTGTTCTTTGACGATGGCATCATAGGCACCAGGCCCTCGGTCCGTCTGTGCTGCTTCGAATGATAGGCTTTCAACGCTTTCCCTAGCTGTACTGATCTATCTGGCAGTTCACTACGCGCCAAACCGCTAAGAGAGGTAGCTATATTCAAGAAAAATGATCGCCTCGCCGGGTTACCTTCCAACCCACCGGCCCATACTAACTGGAGTGCCCCTCACAAAGAAAAAGCAAGGCTAGCATCTCCTTTTCTTTATGATTTTGTATCTCCTTTTGTATTTTTGATTGGATTTAAATCTCCTTTTGTAATAGATATGGGTAGCACTAACTTGACAACTGTCTACCATATATTCTTACATCTTATCCCAAAATGGGGTAAATCTACTACTAGGATGATATATACAAGGCCACATTAAGTCCCTTGAAAATAGAAATTTTAATAGACAAAAGAATTTAGAGAAAGATGATCAAAGTATGACTATCTTTAATATTCTTCCTTTCTGTCCGATTTTCACAAATACAAAGAAAGAATAAGTTAATTTCTCCAACAAAAACGTTGGCATTTCAATGTTGCTTGTTTCATCCCTCTTGGTCTTTTATTTGGTTCAATAATACATTAAATACCAACAAACACAAAATGATCTATCTAAACATCCAACTTGGATGATATCATGGATTTCACATTTTTCCACATGCCATTGTGGTGCTTCTCACTCGTTTAATACTTGACTGTTGTATGGGATGGTTGCTTTGGAACTACTAAAAACAACTCAAACTAAATTAATCCCTATGAGAAAATAAAACCTAACCAAAGATGGAATGAGAAGGGCCATAAAAACCTGTGACTGGATACTACAAACAGCCCACAGCAAAAATCTCTCTTCACCAGCAAGCTTGTACATTTTAATAGCTGTCTGTCAGAACATGAAGACAAGGGTAAACTAAAACATCGATAAATTGATACAAACCAACCACAAAGGCAACAGGATTACGAGAAGTGATATTAAATAGAGAAGATTATTGGAAGCTATCAACCTGTTGCTGTTTCACATATGAGTACTCACGAACATAACAGTTAAACAGCCCCATTATTAACTCCAAATTATTTGGAAACTTCCCACAGGCAAACTCATAGCAGCCTGTCGCTAAATCCACTGTGACAAAAATGAAACATATCAAAACCATCACTATTCAATAGTTTGAGAAGCGAAATTGTGGTAGACATAACTCAAGGTCAAGCGCTAATTGGCATATGCATATTAGAAGCACAAAATAGGCTAAAACATCTACTGACAGCGGTCAAGTCTTTGGAAGACAATCTGCAATGTGCTGAGAGTGAGATCATCCATTAAGAAAGAGTCACTCATACACAACAGTTCTTTAGCATTCAAGCAAATAGATAGTGCTTCTTCAGATTTCCCCATCCTTTCCAGAATGAGAGCCTTTAGTGCCTGCATATATTTAACATACAAAAAGATAACTAAGATCCATTCTTTAGTTTCAAACAACATGGCATATCAATTAAAAACAAAATCTTGTATAAAATGAGCAAATTGGATTATGACTCCATAGTTACTTAAGAGGGGAACCACTTCAATGGTTAATTGATCAGATGTACACGCCAAGAATTGGACCTTGAGCATTTGTAATTTTTATGAAATCAGAAGTACTCAAACTACACAGACAGCTAATGACTGCACAATGCCCTAGTGAATTTGAAAAGGAGGCACTGATCAGTGGAAGACCAAAAGGTTCCATAAAACCCATGAAAAAAATAAAAGCAAGATTGAGACCCCAGTGACATGACACAATTCCCACCCTTTACGCATTAAACCCCGATGAAAACACTATCTTATAAGCATTGAGAATGGAGGGCAATTTTGTTTCTTCTTTTCCAGAAACATAAAGGCAATAGTTAATCAGCAAGGAGCATCAGAAACTTATTGAAACATAAAAACTCTGCATTGTTCTCCATTCTTGAATTGCTACTCCTCCCTCTATCTCTATCTCTCTCTTCATCACCGACGATGATAATAAACTCTAGAAGCTGTCAAGGTAAATCCAAAGGTTTAGATTCCTTCCTAACAGTCAAAATTAAAAGTTAAATGAATAAATTATGAAGGTCATATTGGCTTAAATAACTATTTAATTTTCACCATTTATCAATTTAACTTTTGATCTAGGGAGCCTAAAAATTTGGGTTCGCCATAGCAGTATCTCCCACCCAACCAATAGCAATCCCAGGATTCTCACTTATTCAATGGGAAGCACTAACCCCACGAAACTCCTTCATTTTGCAAAAAACCATGATAACTGACCTTCAGCACTCAAGGTAAATATGCATATGGCAATAAGAAACAATGGAGGAGGAGACAATTTGCCTATTACATTATGAAATATCAACTCTCTGGACACAGCACTAGTTTTTAGTAACATCCGAAAACGTCGTTGTGTTTCCATCAACAAGATACCCACCACAGCTAATCCAAGATCCATACTTGTGGAGGGAACTAGATAAGGAACCGGTTAGACCAATCTAATGAGCAAATTTTTTTGAGCTATTACCAACTGTGAAAAAGTTCAAGAAATGTTTCTAGAGAAGAAAACAACTTTATAAACAAGAAAAGATGAAATAATTTAACCCCAATAAATACCCCCAAAAAAATGCACGTATAGAAAAAAAATATATATCCCAAATTGGTTTCAAAACACGACCTGACTTCATTACTGTCACAACATGTAAGGGAGAAAACAGTGATGAAAAGTCAACACTTACGAGAGCGTAGGGGGAATTGGGGAATTTAGAGAGAAGAGAAGCAGAGTGCTTGAGAGCGTTCTTGTACTGGCGAGAGTCGATAGCGTCCCAAATCGGTCGGACCCGTCGCTCCGGTATCCCACCGGCCAAGCCAAATTTCGAAGCCATTAGAATCGCGTTCGAAAAAATCTGGCGGCTGATTCTTTTGAGTCTCCGGAGTAGCTGTGGAGTGATGAAGTTGAAGGGAAGGGGAACGTGGATCTTGCGTTTTTGGACAGTTTGGAGATTTGGATTTGGCTTCGGCGTTAGCAGAGGGTGTGCCGGCTCTCGTCCCGGCGGGCGCCCAGTTCAGTTGTAAAGGAAAACCTAAATCCGTTTGTTTGGATTTTGCCACGTAGTTCTTTCGGCTCCGACATTGTGACCCGTTTGTTTTGACGAACTAACTCCTCGGTAAAATTGAACATCTACGGCTCGACTGAACCCCAGCCCAGCCAGCTTGGTTTGGATAATGGGGAATGGGTGGCTCTCGCTCTTAATTATATAAAATAGAAACCCGATTTATTCTTCGTTTTTTTTTTTTTTTTTGTCAGGTATTCATCCAATGAAGTCACAAATTATAAGTTTACGTATTCAAATTCATGACGTATTATATGGTCTGAATTTTATTATCTTACTTTTGGGCTATGCTTTTAAGGAAAAAAAATTCATTGAGATCAAAATTTTTCTCCAGACCATTGATTTCTAACATAATCACAAACGAATGGGAACTTTTTTTTTCTAAACCCTCCCATATAGCAACACTGAAGAAAATGGAACTTTTGAAATGGGGTTAGGAACCATTTACCCGCCCTCTTAGCTAAATGTGATGTTGTGTTAGGCAGACTGTAGCTTATGATTTATACTTTAATTAGTCATGGAATCTTATTGAGGACAATGTGCAGGGATCTCAACAAGTCATATGTACCATTATTATTTATAAGTTAAACATTTTCTTTTTCTTTGTCCGACAAAAAGTACATATTGAAATAAATCAATTTGGTTTCTTAGTTGATCTTTAAATTGTTCGTATGATACATTTGGTTTCAAGGTTCAGTTATTAATCCAACACCACGTCTCTTTTCACTTCCCAACGAATCACATTCTTTTATGCATAATCATTCATCCATGTAATTAAGACATCAAACCTACAATATTAATTAGAAGAGGTAGTCAAATA